>JAACNH010000254.1:0-155218 GCA_019447015.1 Hymenochirus boettgeri | reverse complement strand
CCTCCTGGGACCTCCAAGCCCAATGGTTGGAGGGTGAATAAGAGCCCCTTGTGGCTGGAGATTAGAGAAGCCCAAATGCCCTTGACTGGTGAGTGAGTGGCATATCTGGCTTGAGAATCCCAGGGAGTGGGTTAGAGTCCCTGGATGGCTTGAAATTAACCTAGAGGGTATGTCATATGGCCAACGGCCAAACCAACGTAAAAGCATCTGATATTGTCTGATCTCAGAAGCTAAGCAGGCTCAGGCCTGGTTAGCACTTGGATGGGACACCACCTGGAAAAATAAGGTGTCATAGGCCTTTATTTCTGCCTCGCTCGACTGGCAGGCTTTTGGCCATGGGCTCCAGCGTACCCTGACTTCGGACAAGTACTGCTCGTGAGGCAGAAGGCTCCCCTGGACCCCCATGGAGGCTGGGGGCCAATCACAGTTCCCAGGGTGCCCCCAGCCTAAGCCGATAGGTGAAGAAGGCTCCCAGGTACTTCCAATGATGGTATGCGGCTAGCTACAGCCACCCAGAGTCCACTCAGCCCCGATCGCCAGGTGTAGAGGCTCCCATGGACCTCTATAGAGGTTGGGGGTTAACCGCAGGCACCCAGGGTGCCCCCAGCCCCGAGATCAGGAAGGCTTCCTGGGACCTCCAAGCCCAATGGTTGGAGGGGGAGTAAGAGCCCCTTGTGGCTGGAGGTTAGAGAAGCCCAAATGCCCTTGACTGGTGAGTGAGTGGCATATCTAGCTTGAGAATCCCAGGGAGTGGGTTAGAGTCCCTGGATGGCTTGAAATTAACCTTACGGGTATGTCTATGCAGCCACAGGCCAAAAACAACAGTAAAAGTCCAATCTTGATGATCTCAGGAAGCTAAGGCAGGCTCAGAGCATGGGTAGCATTGGATGGGAGACCACATGGAAATAACCAGTGTGTCATAGCCTCTTAGTTCTTGCCTGGCGTCGATTGGCAGGGCTTTTGGCCAGGGGGCTCCAGCGATACCCTGACTTCGGGACAGTACGCTAGTGACGGGGCAGAAGGCTCACGGGACATGGAGGCCTAGGGGCAATAACAGCTCCCAGGGTGCCCCACCTAAGCCGATGGTGAAAGAGGCCTCCAATGTACTTCCACAATGATGGTATGGCTAGCCACAGCCCCGAGTGCACTAAGCCCGAATGCCAGGTGTGGAGCTCAAGCCCTATAGATGGGGGGGCAACTCGCAGACCGGGTGCCCCCTAGCCCGGAGATCAGGAAGGCTCCTGGGACCTCCAAGCCAATGGGTTGGAGGGGATAAGGACCCTTGTGGATGGAGGTTAGAGAAGCCCAAATGCCCTGACGTTGAGTGAGTGGTATCTGCTGAGAATCCCAGGGAGTGGGTAGAGTCCTGGATGCTTGAAATTAACCTAGAGGGGATCTCATATGGCCAACGGCCAAACCAACGTAAGCATCTGAGCTTTTCTCTCTCAAGAGCAAGCAGACTAGCCTGGTTAGCAATGGATGGGAAACCACCTGGAAAGAAAAGGTGTCATAGGCCTTTATTTGCTCGCTCTGGCAGGCTTTGGCCTGTGTCCAGCTACCCTGACTTCGGAGTATGCTCGTGAGGCAGAAGGCCCCCGGGACCCCCATGGGGCTGGGGCCAATCACAGTCCCAGCGGTGCCCCCAGCCTAAGCCGATAGGTGAAGAAGGTCCTAGGTACTTCACATGATGGTATGCGGCTAGCCACAGCCACCCAGAGTCACTCAGCCCCACGCCAGGTTGTGGAGGCTCCCAAGGACCTCTATAGACGTTGGGGGCTAACGCAGGCACCAGAGGTGTCCCCAGCCCCGAGATCAGGAAGGCTTCTGGACCTCCAAGCCCAAATGGTTGGAGGGAGGAGTAAAGCCCCTTGTTGGCTGGGAGGTTAGAGAAGCCCAAATGCCCTGACTGGTGATGAGTGGCATATCTAGCTTGAGAATCCCAGGAGGGGTTGGGTTAGAGTCCTGGATGGCTTGAAATTAAACTAGAGGGTATGTCTATTGGCCAACGGCCAAACCAACGTAAAAGATCCGATCTTTGTCTGATCTCAGAAGCTAAGACAGCTCAGGCCTGGTGAGCATTGGATGGAGACCACCTGGAATACCATGTGTCATAGGAGGCTTTAGTTTTGCCTCGCTCGACTGGCAGGCTTTGGCCAGGGGCTCAGCGTAACCCTGACTCGCGGACAAGTACTGCTCGTGAGGCAGAAGGCTCCCGGGACCCCATGGAGGCAGGGGCCAATCACAGCTCCCAGGGTGCCCCCCACCTAAGCGATAGGTGAAGAAGGCTCCTAGGTACTTCCAATGATGGTATGAGGCTAGCCACAGCCACCCAAAGTGCCACTCAAGCCCCGAACGCCAGGTTGGAGGCTCCCTCAGAGAACCCCAGGGTGCCCCTAGCCCCGAGATTCAGGAAGCTTCCTGGACCTCCAAGCCCAATGGTTGGAGGGGAGTTAAGAGCCCTTTTGGCTGGAGGTTAGAGAAGCCCAAATGCCCTGAGCTGTGTGTGAGTGGCATATCTGGCTAGAAATCCCAGGGAGTGGGTTAGAGTCCCGGATGGTTGAAATTAACCTAGAGGGTTATGTCTATGGCAACGGCCCAAACCAACGTAAAAGCATCGATCTTTCTGATTCAGAAGCAAGCAGGCTCAGGCTGGTTAAGCACTTGGATGGGAAGACCACCTGGAAATCCCGGCTGGTCATAGGCCTTTAGTTCTGCGCTCGCTCGACGGCAGGCTTTTGGCCAGGGGCTTCCAGACGTACCCTGACCTCGGACAAGTACTGCTCGTGAGGCAGAAGGCTCCCGGGACCCCCATGGAGGCCAGGGGCCAATCACAGCTCCCAGGGTGCCTCAGCCTTAAGCCGATAGGAGAAGGCCTCCTAAGGTACTTCCAATGATGGTATGGAGCTAGCCACAGCCAACCAGAGTGAGCAATCAGCCCCGAACGCCAGGTGTGGAGGCTCCAGGACCTCTATAGAGGTTGGGGGCTAAAGCAGGGCCCCAGGGTGCCCGCCCCGAGATAGGAAGGCTTCCTGGGACCTCCAAGCCCAATGGTTGGAGGGGGGAGTAAGGAGCCCTTGTGGCTGGAGGTTAGAGAAGCCCAAATGCCCTGATGATGTGTGCGAGTGGCATATCTGGCTTGAGAATCCAGGGAGTGGGTTAGAGTCCCTGGATGGCTTGAAATTAACCTAGAGGGTGTGTCCTATGGCCAACGGACAAACCAACGTAAAAAACTCTGATCTTTCTGATCTTTGAAGCCTAAGCAGGCTCACCGCCTGGTTAAGCTGGATGGAGGTGAGAACCACCTGGAATACCCAGGTGTCATAGGCCTTTGTTCTGCTCGCTCGCTGGCAGGCTTGGCCGAGGCTCCAGCAATCCCTGACCTCGACAAGTACGCTCGTGAGGCAGAAGGCTCCCCGGGACCCCCATGGAGGCCGGGGACAATCACAGCTCCCAGAGTGCCCTCAGCCTAAGCCGATAGGTGAAGAAGGCTCCTAGGTATTCCAATGATGGTATGCGGCTTAGCCACAGCCACCAGAGCAGCACTAGCCCCGAACGCCAGGTGTGGAGATCCCCAGGACTATAGAGTTTTGGGGGTACCGCAGGCACCCGGGTGCCCCCAGCCCCGAGATCAGGAAGGCCTCCTGGACCTCAAGCCAATGGTTGGAGGGGAATAAAGCCCTTGTGGCTGGAGTTAGAGAAGCCAAATGCCTTGAATGGTGAGTGGTGGCATATCTGGCTTGAGAATCCCCAGGGGGGGGTGAAGAGTCCCTGATGGCTTGAAATTAACATAGGGGGTGTCATATGGCCAAGGCCAAACCAAATTAAAATGATCGGATCTTGTCTGATCTCAGAAGTTAAGCCAGGCTCAGTAATGGTTAGCAATGCAGGGACACCCTGGAAAATATGGTGGTCATAGCTTTATTCTGCCTGTTCGACGGCAGCTTTTGGCCTGGGCTTCCAGCAGTACCCTGACTTCGGACAAGTACTGCTCGTGAGGCAGAAGGCTCCCGGGACCCCATGGAGGATGGGGGCCAATCAAGGCCCAAGGGTCCCGCCAGCCTAAGCCGATGGTGATGATCAGGCTCACCCGGTACTTCCAATGGATGGTTATGGCGGCTAGCCACAGCCACCCAGAATGTCCACTCAGTCCCGATCGCCAGGTTTTGTAGAGGCTCCCAGGACTCTATAGAGGTTGGGGGCTAACCGCAGGCACCCAGGGGGCCCCAGCCCGAGATCAGGAAGCTTTCGGGACCTCCAAGCCCAATGGTTGGAGGGGAGGGAGTAGAGCCCCTTGTTGGCTGGAGGTTGAGAAGCCCAAATGCCTTGACTGGTGAGTGAGTGCATATCGCTTGAGAATCCCAGGGAGTGGGTTAAGTCCTGGATGGCTTGAAATTAACCTAGAGGGTATGTCATAATGGCCAACGGCCAAACCAACGTAAAAGCATCCGATACTTGTCATATCTCAGAAGCTAAGTAGGGCTCAGCCTGGTTAGCATTGGGGGAGCCACCTGGAACATACCTGGGTCATAGGCCTTTAGTTTGTGCCTCGCTCGACTGGCAGGCTTTTGGCCAGGGGCTCCAGCGTACCCTGACTCGGACAAGTACTGCTCTGAGGCGAAGCTCCCGGGACCCCCATGGAGGGCCGGGCCAATCCAGCTCCCAGGGTGCCCCCCCATCTAAGCCGATAGGTGAAGAAGGGCTCCTCAGGTACTTTCCAAATGATGGTATGCGGCTAGCCACAGCCACCCAGAGTGCACTCAGCCCCGAAAGCCAGGGTGTGGAAGCTCACCAGGGACCCCAGGGTTGCCTAGCCCGCGAGAGTCAGGAAGGCTTCCTGGGGACCTCCAAGCCCAATGGTTGGAGTGGGAGTAAGAGCCCTTTTGGCTGGAGGGTAGAGAAGCCCAAAGCCCTTGACTGTGGGTGAGTGGCATATCTGGCTTGAGATCCAGGGAGTGGGTTAGGTCCCTGGATGGCTTGAAATTAACCTAGAGGGTTGGAATATGGCAAAGGCCAAACCAACGTAAAAGCATCTGATATTGTTGATCTCAGAAGCCGAAGCAGGCTCCGGCCTGGTTAAGCTGGATGGGAGACCACCTGGAAATACCAGGTGTCTAGGCCTTTATTCTGCCTCGCTCACGGCAGGCTTTGGCCAGGGGCTCCAGCGTACCCCTGACCTCAGACAAGTACTGCTCGTGAGGCGAAGGCTCCCCAAGGAGGCAGGGGGCCAATCACAGCTCCCAGGGTGCGCCTCAGCCTAAGCCGATGGTGGAAGTAGGACTCCAGGTTACTTCCAATGATGGTATGCGGTAGCCACAGCCACCCAGAGTCAACTCAGCCCGCTCGCCAGTGTGTGGAGGCTCCCAAGGACCTATAGAGGTTGGGGGCTAACCGCAGGCACACACGGGTGCCCCCAGCCCCGAGATCAAGAGGCTTCTGGACCTCCAAGCCCAATGGTTGGAGGGGGAGTAAGAGCCCCTTGTGGCTGGAGTTAGAGAAGCCCAAATGCCCTTGACTGGTGAGTGAGTGGCATATCTGGCTTTGAGAATCCGGAGTGGGTTAGAGTCCCTGGATGCTTGAAATGAACCTAGAGGGGATGTCATCAGCCAACGGCCAAACCAACGTAAAAGCATTCGATCTTGTCTGATCTCAGAAGCAAGCGGCTCAGGCCGGTTAGCATGGATGGGAGACCACATGGAAATACCAGTGTCATGGCTTTAGTTTGCTCGCTCGACTGGCAGGCTTTTGGCCAGGGGCTTCCAGCGTACCCCGACCTCGGACAAGTATGCTCGTGAGGCAGAAGGCTCCCCGGACCCCCATGGAGGCGGGCCAATACAAGCTCCCAGGTGCCCTCAGCGAAGCCGATAGGTGAAGAAGGCTCCTAGGTTACTCCAATGATGGTATGCGGCTAGTCACAGCCACCCAAAGTGCACATCAGCCCCAAACGCCAGGTGTGGAGGCTCCCCTCATAGTGGGGCATAACCCCACGGTGCCCCAACCCCGAGATCAGGAAGGCTTCCTGGACTCCAGCCCAATGTTGGGGGGGAGTAAGAGCCCCTTTTGGCTGGAGGTTAGAGAAGCCAAAGTCCTTGATGGTTGTGTGAGTGGCATATCTGTGCTTGAGAATCCCAGGGAGTGTAGAGTCCTGGATGGCTTGAAATTAACCTAGAGGGTAGCATATGGCAACGGCCAAACCAATGTAAAGCTCTCGATCGTCTGCATCTCAGAAGCTAAGCAGGCTCAGGCCTGGTTAGACATGGATGGGAGCCACCGGGAAATACCAGGTGTCATAGGCTAGTTCTGCCTCGCTCGGACTGGCGAGGCTTTTGGCCAGGGGCTCCAGCTACCTGACCTCGGACAAGTACTTCGTGAGGCAGAAGGCTCCCCGTGACCCCCATGGAGGCCAGGGGCCAATCACAGCTCCCAGGGTGCCCTCAGCCTAAGCCGATAGGTGAGAAGGGCTCCAGGTACTTCCAATGATGGTATGCGGCTAGCCACAGCCACCCAGAGAGTACTCAGCCCGAACGCCGGTGTGGGAGGCTCCCCGGACCTCTATAGAGTTGGGGGATAAACCAGGCACCCAGGGTGCCCCGCCCCCCGAGATGAGAAGGCTCCTGGGACCTCCAAGCCCAATGGTTGGAGGGGAAGTAAAGCACTTGTGGCTGGAGGGTAGAGAAGCCAAATGCCCTTGACTGATGAGTGAGTGGCATATCTGCTTGAGAATCCCAGGGAGTGGGTTAGAGTCCCTGGATGGCTTGAAATTAACCTAGAGGGTATGTATTAGGCAAAGGCCAAACCAACGTTAAAAGCATCTGATCTGCTCTGATTTTTAAGGAAGCAAGCAGGCTCAGGCCTGGGTTAAATTGGATGGGCAGACCACCTGAAATACCAGTGTCATAGGCCTTTAGTTCTGCCCTCGCTCGGACTGGCAGGCTTTGGCCAGGGCTCCCGCATAACTGAACTCGGACAGTACATGCTCGGGGCAGAAGGCTCCCGGGACCCCCATGGAGGCGGGGCCAATCACAGCCAGGTGCCCTCAGCCTAAGCGATAGGTGCAAGAAGGCTCCAGGTACTTCATGATGGTATGCGGCTAGCCACAGCCACCCAGAATGCACTCAGCCCCGAACGCCAGTGTGGAGGCTCCCCAGGACCTCTACTAGAGGTTGAGGGGTAACCGCAGGCACCCGGGTGCCCCCAGCCCCGAGATCAGGAAGGCCTCCGGGACCTCCAAGCCCATTGGTTGGAGGGTGAATAAGAGCCCCTGTGGATGGAGTTAGAGAAGCCAAAGCCCTTGACTGGTGAGTGAGTGGCATATCTGGCTTGAGAATCCAGGGAGTGGGGTAGAGTCCGGATGGCTTGAAATAACCTAGAGGGTATGTCATATGGCCAAGCCAAACCAACGTAAAAAGCATGATTTGTCTGATCTCAGAAGCTAAGCAGGCTCAGCCTGGTTAGCACTTGGATTGGATGGAACCACCTGGAAAAATAAGTGTCATAGGCCTTTATTTCTGCCTCGCTCGACTGGCCGGCTTGGCCAGGCTCCAGCATACCGACTCTCGGACAAGATCGCGCATGAGGCAGAAGGCTCCCCGGGACCCCCATGGAGGCGGGGCCAATCAAGTCCCAGGGTGCCCCAGCTCTAAGCCGATAGGTGAAGAAGGCTCCCAGGTACTTCCAATGATGGTATGCGGCTAGCCACAGCCACCCAGAGTCACCAGCCCCGATCGCCAGTGTGAGGCTCCCAAGGAACTCTATAGAGTTGGGGCAACGCAGGCACCCGGGTGCCCCCAGCCCCGAGATCAGGAAGGCTTCCTGGGACCTCCAAGCCCAATGGTTGGAGGGGGAGTAAGAGCCCCTTGTGGCTGGAGGTTAGAGAAGCCCAAATGCCCTTGACTGGTGAGTGAGTGGCATATCTAGCTGAGAATCCCAGGGAGTGGGTATGTAAGTCCCGGATGGCTGTGAAATACACCTAGAGGTATGTCTAAGCCAACGGCCAAACCAACGTAAAAGCATCCGATCTTGTCTGAATCTCGAAGCAAGCAGAGCTCAGCCTGGTTAGCATTGGAGGGAGACCACCTGGAAATACCTTGTGTCATCAGGCCTCTTTGTTCTGCCTCGCTCGATGGCAGGCTTTTGGCCAGGGGTCAGCTACCCTGACCCGGACAGTACTGCTGTGAGGCAGAGAAGGCTCCCGGGACCCCATGGAGGGCCAGGGGCCAATCACAGCTCCCAGGGAGCCCACTAAGCCGATAGGGTGAAAGAAGGCCCCAGGTACTTCCATGATGGTATGCGGCTAGCACAGCACCCAGAATGACAATCAGCCCAAGAATGCTCAGGTGTGGGCCCCCAGGTACCCAGGGTGCCCCAGCCCGGAAATCGGAGGCTCCTGGGAACCCAACCCGAAGGTTGGAGGGGGAGTAAAGAGCCCTTTGGCTGGAGGTTAGAGAAGCCCAAATGCCTGTACTGTGGTGAGTGGCATACTGGCTGGAGATCCCAGGGAGTGGGTTAAGTCCTGGATGGCTGAAATTAACCTAGAGGGTAGTCCTATGGCCAACGGCAAACCAACGTAAAGCATCTGATCTTGTCTGATTAAGAGACAGCAGGTCGGCCTGGTTAGGACTTGATGGAGACCACTGGAAATACCGGTGTCATAGGCCTTTAGTTTCTGCCTCGCGCACTGGCAGGCTTTGTGCCAGGGCTCCAGCTACCCTAGACCTCGGACAATAACTGCTCGTGATGGCAGAAGGCTCCCCGGACCCCATGGAGGCCAGGGGCCAATCACAGCTCCCAGGGTGCCCTCAGCCTAAGCCGATAGGTGAAGAAGGCTACAAGCAGGTACTTTCAATGTTGGTATGCGCTGCTAGCCACAGCCACCCAAGATGCACTCAGCCCGCCGAACGCACAGTGGGGAGGCTCCCCAGGACCTCTATAGAAGTTGGGGCTTAAGCGCGGCACCCCAGGTGCCCCCAGCCCAGATCAGGAAGCCTCCTTGGGACCTCCAAGCCCAATGGTTGGAGGGTGATAAGAGCCCTTGGGCTGGAGTTAGAGAAGCCCAAATGCCCTTGAATGGTTGAGTGAGTGGCCATATTGGCTTGAGAATCCCAGGGGTGGGTTAAGTCCTGGATGGCTTGAAAATTAACCTAGAGGGGATGTCATATGGCAAAGGCCAAACCAACGTACGTAAAAGCATCTGATGCTGTGATCTCAGAGAAGCAAGCAGGCTCAGGCCTGTAGCTGGATGGGAGCACCACCTGGAAAAATAGGGTCATAGGCCTTTATTCTGCCTCGCTCGACTGGCAGGCTTTTGGCCAGGGCTCCAGCGTACCTGACTTCGGACAAGTACTGTCGTGAGGCAGAGGTTCCCGGCCCCAGGGCTGGGGGCCAATACATTCCCAGGGTGCCCCAGCCATAAGCGAATGGTGAAGAAGCTCCCAAGGTAATTCCGGATGTATGCGGCTAGCCAGCACCCAGATGTCGACTAAGCCCCCGAATCGCCAGGTGTGGAGGCTCCAAGGACTCTATAGAGGTTGGGGGTAACCGCGGCAACCACAGGGTGCCCCCAGCCCCGAGATCAGGAAGGCTCCTGGACTCCAAGCCAATGGTTGGAGGGGGAGTAAGAGCCCCTTGTGGCTGGAGGTTAGAGAAGCCCAATGCCCTTGACTGGTGAGTGAGTGGCATATCTGCTTGAGAATCCCAGGGAGTGGGTTTAAGTCCCTGGATGGCTTGAAATTAACCTAGAGGGATATGTCCATAGCAACGGCCAAACCAACGTAAAAGCATCCGATCTTGTCTGATTCAGAAGCTAAGCAGCTCAGCCTGGTTAGCATGGATGGGAGACCACCTGGAACTACCATGGTGTCATAGGCCTTTATTCTGCCTCGCTCAATGGCAGGCTTTTGGCAGGGGCGTCCAGAGTACCCCGACCTCGGAACAATAATGCTCGTGAGGCAGAAGGCTCACTGGGCCCCCATGGAGGCAGGGGCCAATCACCGCTCCCAGGTGCCCCCATCCTTAAGCCGATAGGTTGAAAGATAGGCTCCAGGTACTTCCAATGAGGTATGCGTGCTAGCCACAGCCACCCAGAGATGCACTCGCCCCAACGCCAGGTGTGGAGGCTCTCCCAGGACCTCTATAAGTGTTGGGGGCTAACCGCAGGCACCCAGGGTGCCCCCAGCACCGAGATCAGGAAGGCTCCTGGGACCTCCAAAGCCCAATGGTTGAAGGGGGAGAGTAAGAGCCCCTTGTGCTGAGGTTAGAAGTAAGCCCAAATTGGCCCTGACTGGTGAGTGAGTGGCATAATACTAGCTTGAGAATCCCAGCCGAGTGGGTTAGAGTCCTGATGGCTTGAAAATAACTAGAGGTATGTCATATGGCAGGCCCAAAACCAAGATAAAGCATCCGATCTTGTCTGATCTCAGAAGCTAAGCAGCTCAGCCTGGTTTAGCACTGGATGGGAGGGCACCTGAACTACTAGGTGTCATATGCATTAGTCTGCCTCATCTCGATGCAGGCTTTTGGCCAGGGCTCAGCGTACCCTGACATCGGACACAGTACTGCTCGTGAGGCAGAAGTCCCGGAAGACCCCATGGGGCGGGGCAATCACAGCTCCCAGGTGGCCCTCAGCCTAGCCATAGGTGAAGAAGGCTCCTGGTACTCCAATGATGGTATGCGGCTAGCCACAGCCACCCAGAGTGCAATCAGCCCCGAACGCCAGGTGTGGAGGCCTCCACCCTCTATAGATTTGGGGGCAACCGCCAGGGTGCCCACCCCGAGATCAGGAAAGGCTCCTGGACTCCAGGCCAATGGTGGAGGGGGGAGAAGAGGCTTTGGCTGGAGGTTAGTAGAGAAAGCCCCAAATGCCCTGCTGTATGGGTGAGTGGCATATCTGGCTTGAGTAATCCCAGGAGTGGGTTTAGAAGTCCCGGATGGTTGAAATAACTAGAGGGTATGTCATATGGCCAACAGGCCACCCAACGTAAAGCATCGATCTGTCTGATCTCAGAAAGCTAAGCAGGCTCAGGCCGGTTAAACTTGGATGGAGACCACCTGGAAATACCCGGTTGTCATAGGCCTTTATTCTGCTCGCTCGAAGCTGCAGGGCTTTGGCCAGGGGTCCAGCGTACCTGACCTCGGACAAGTACTGCTGTGAGGGGAGAAGGCTCCCCGGGACCCCATGGAGCCAGGGGCCAATCAAAGCTCCCAGGGTGCCCAGCCTAGCCGATGGTGAAGAAGGTCCAGGTTAATTCCAATGATGGGCTGGCTAGCCACAGCCACCCGAGAGCACTCAGCCCCGAACGCAGCGTGTGGAGGCTCCCCAGACCTCTATAAGATGTTGGGGGGCTAACCGCAGGCACCCAGGGTGCCCCCGAGCCCGAGGATAGGAAAGGCTCCTGGGACCTCCAGCCCAATGGTGGGAGGGAGTAAGAGCCCTTGTGGCTGGAGGTTAGAGAAGCCCAATGCCCTTGACTGGGGAGTGGTGGCAAGCTAGCTTGAAAATCCGAGGAGTGGTTAGAGTCCCTGGATGGCTTGAAATTAACCTAGAGGGTATGTCTATGGCAACGGCCAACCAACGTTAAAAAAGTCATCCGATCTTGTCTGATCAGAAGCTAAGCAGGTCGTCAGCCGTGGTTAGCACTGGATGGGAGACCACTGGAAATAACGTGTCATAGGACCTTAGTTTCTGCCGCTCGACTGCAGGCTTTTGCCAGGGGACTCCAGCGTCCACCCCGACCTCGAAAGTTACCTGCGTTGAGGCAGAAGCGCTCCCGGGCCCCATGGGGCCCACGGAGGCCAATACAGCTCCCAGGGTGCCCTCTCTGCCAAGCCGATAGGTGAAGAAGGCTCCTAGGTCTTCCAATGATGGGTATTGCGCTAGCCAAGCCACCCAGAGTGCAATCAGCCCGAAGCCAGGTTGTGGAGGCTCCAAGGATGGGGGCCAATCAAAGCTCCCAGGGTGCCCTCAGCCTAAGCCGATAGGTGAAGAAGGTCTAGTTACTTCATGTTGGTATGCGGGCTAGCCACAGCCACCCAAGAGTCACTCAGCCCCAAACGCCAGGCTTGGAGCTCCCAAGGAACTCATAGAGGTGGGACCGACCTTTACCAGTAAGCTTAAGAGCTTCGGTCCAATACTCACCCTCCTGTTGACCCCAGATGCTGCCAGAGAATGTCTATGGAGGATTTACACGTTGGGAAATTTGAGGTCCTAAACAGAATCCCAGGGCTGTCCCATACAATCTTGTTATAGTCATAAGTGCAAAAATACATATTCATAGCCTTTTATGGGTTGGGATTGGAGCAACAATATAAAAGTCAGCATATAGCTTAAAGGGCATGTCCACCCACAAAACTAAAATGTAACACACATGGCCCACTGTGTAGTTTAAAAAAGTTATTACCTTACATATATGCTCCTTTGGTTCCCTGCAGTTCTTGTCCAAAGTCCAGGAAATGAAGAGTCTCAAGTGTCTTCCGTATAAAAGGTTTCGCCTCCCTCCTTGTCCTCGGAGAAGAAGTGGCATACACAGGGGATACCTTTCCAGTGGCTGCCAGTCGGCCCCTGCCTTGCAAGTTCCGGAAAGCAGGAGCCAGATCAGAGGCACCTCAGGAGTTTGTAAGAAGAGTTCGGCGTTTGTTTTTTTTTTTGTAAAACATGTAAAAGCGGTGAGGGGGGGAAGAGTGGCCACGGAGCAAAAGCCCTCAACAGAGCATAAATGAAATTGAGCTTTCTAAATCAGAAGGTTACATTACAATCAGTCAGAAAAATGGCCAGCTCAGATCCTCCCCATCCAGCTCGTCGTAGAGCCCATCATGCATGCACAAGTACAGCTAAGGAGTGCCTCACTCCCCACAATGCATGTAAAAGAAAGGGAAAAGAGCTGCGAGCACTACATAAGGGCTAATAATAAAAACACCACAGTCCGGTGGTGGGTCACAAGCAAATAACCAGGGGAAGAAGAGAAAATACCTGACGCGTTTTTGTTCGGATAAGCAAGTCGTCCTTAATCATAGGTGGTAAATGTATTGTTACCACGTCCTCTTTTAAAAGCATAGGCATTCAATAAAAACAAAGTACAAGAAACACACCCCTCTTACAAGGGCAAGTCCAGCCCGAAAATGAAACGTACATACAGGTAAATCACCCTCCAAAATGGTAATAGTTTGAATGAAATCTGAAATATATAAGTCTAATCTTGGAAATCCCTGCATAATGTCATGTTTGCTTCCTGATTCTTCAGTGTAGAACTGTCAGTTATGGATTTGAAGTTGAACACAGCCAATGACTGATGTTAACCCTGTCTGACTCTTCTGAGCATGCCCAGGATCAGTACAGGTTTCAAATGTGTCAGTTTCCACGGAGGAATCTAGAAGCATAACAGCTACAGTATGAATTTCATAGACAAAGTATGATCTTCAACATATTTAATAGGAGGCCATCTTTCTAACAGAGGGTTAGGAGGGTTGGAGTGTCCTTTTAAAACCCTTTCTTCCTATTCCAACAGATCATTATGCCATTCTTAAGAGACACAACATATTCTCAATTGGTTCACCGTTACACGAAAAAGGCCCACAATGATTATTAAGTAAAAAACATAAAAATCCAATAAGGATCCTGATTCGAGGACAGTGTAGTGTAACCCGGATGTGGGAAAGATAGAACCATATCGGCGGACATATATATATATATAGTGTTTACCGAAACAATATATAATGACAATATCCCAAACAATCAAAGCTTTTCAAAACAACAAGTCATCATATGGTCTTATACATATTGTGCAATGCAATGATAGTGTATTGATGCGATTGTTTTTTTTAAAGGGGAAGTTCAGTGCAACTAATGTACTTGTCAGAAAAAAAAAAAACAGTATTTTTTTAATCATTTTGTTCCCAATCACCTGTGCTGTGTATTAAATAAATGCAAACTGAAAATACTGACTTCCTGTCTTGCTAGAACCCCTAGTACAGACCGTTTATGGTCTTCCTTGACCCAGGCTGGGTTGACTCAGTTGCTCAATAGGGAATATAAGCATGTTGACCCATCCAAAACAGCAATAAGTAGGAAATACTGTTGGAACATTCAAGGATGTGGTGCATCTGGGAGAAGAACCGTTAGTAGAACCTAAAATGTCAGCTCACTCAATGTCAACAGCAGGGAAACAGCAAAGGGTGATTGATTTTTCAAAATGGAAGAGAATGATGTAGAATAACTAACGTATGCATTACACAAACCAACATATTTAAAAATATGATTAATTTCCATGAACTGTCCCTTAAATTGATTCCATTAAAATGCAAATAACAGGTAGCCCTTGTATAGGACCATTGCAAAAAATTAACTTTTTTTGTTATCATAACTTCATGCCAGAACTACAGCCTACATTCTTAGTATATATTGCAAGGCTACCCACTGTTGTCATTTCAACGTTTGCAATTGAGATGCAAACAATATTATGTAATAAAAGGCAATTTGCCCAAATAATCCAAGAAAATCATTTATAAATAAAAACAGATTCCCAGAGAAAGGACAGAAACATCAAAAGTTACTCCTTCATGTCTCAATGTTAAACACATATTATACACATGATGGTTGTAGCCAGGGACAGAGGTGTTGATAACCTTCCAGTTTGAATGTGTCCATTTAAAATAGGGTACAGGATCTGTAAGAAATACTGGTAGAACTATATATTTGGCTTATCTATACGGTATATATTTTTTTCTTTGTTTTCTAGTACCGTAGGATTAACTCATTATTTATAGATTTAATGCTTAACTTCTATCACTAGAAGATGCTATCGCTGAAAATTGTTTCAGGTCCACGTCAGACTGAGACCTCGTGGGAAGAAGAAGGCCGATCAATCTGTGATAAGTAAGTAAGCGACTAGATTATTTAGAGAACCTGCTGGTTAGTGGTAATTGGATTCAATGTGGGGTGACTGAATAACTGGGGAAAGGGGATGTTGGCTTTCTGACCATATTTGTCGTTTGTTTGTTGTGATGGTAGTGAGTTTATAAACAGTGGAAAAGCCTTTTCTGTGAGCCTATTATTATCATTCCAACATAGCACATGTGACTTTGTTAATACAATCCACAGTTATATAAGGTTCTCCTTAATACTGTGGACCCACATTGTATAATCAATCATTGATAAGACATGGCCAGTCAGTTCGATAAAATATTGGTTTAATTAATTGCAGTGTATTATACAGTGGGCTTATTAGATATACAACAGGGTTCTGTCATAGCCATATCTTGAATATTTTAATGCCCTTTAACTTAAAACATAGTCATTACTTTTACTGGGGCATCAGTCCCTTATTGTACATCAAATATCTTCCCGTGCAAAAACAAAGAGCAGAGTTCAAGATTTATGCCAAAGTGGACTGTTCAATGACAATGAGTGCTGCGGTTCACTAAAGCATTGTGTATCCCTCTGAGGATATGCTAAAGCCTTTATCTTACAAGTTTTAGCATTATTCAGATTTGCACCATATTCATTAATTACACAGTGTCTTCTCAATTTTTTTTCAAAAAATTTCCCTGCCATTTATTTGTCCAACTGTGCTTCCATTATGCTGTCAATGATGATAGATCTCTTGAAAATAATGAATCAATTAGAGTTCTGTGGACTAGAATGTCAAACCTTTCTAGAACAATTACAACTATCTGGTCCAAAGGGTCATGGTAATTATTACTACAAATAGCAAACATACCTAGTATGTTTATCTGTAGTATTCAGTTAGATCCACTGGACTTGGAAGGTAGTTCTTAAAGTCCTAGGTAACAAAGTCAATGAGCGACCGTTACACTTATCTTTCTTTGTCTCTCCCACTGGACCATCTGCCAGTATAATTAATAATACAATAAAGAAGGACGAGGGACTCAAAGCAGTTAAAGGGCATGTCCACCCCAAAACTAAATCCCCCAAAATACTGGCCCCTTCATGTAGTTCGTTAATTCCTTACCTCACATCCCAGCTCCATTATGGTTCTCCTGTAGTCCCCCCCCCACCCCAAAAGTCCCACAAACCAACACAAAACAAAACTGCTACCTACCTGGCCTAGCCGAGAGAAGTTTGGCATGCGTACTGCAAGCCCTGCTCCCCCTCCCTCCCCCTCCTCTCCACCCTCCTATCAATCAATCTCAGGAGTCCTTCCCCCTAGCACATAAATCCCGTTAGATATAGTTTCCCCCCCCCCGGTCCCCCAGCCCCACCGATACCATTTTATTTTAGAAAGTGCCACGAACATTCTTACCTCCCCTCTTGCCTCCGCTGCACTGAATGACCGGCAGCCGCGTCCGATTGGCTGGCCCACTCAGCCAACACGAGAGACTGGGACCGGCCCCGACCCCTCTGCTTGCCATGTTCTCGCAAGCAGAGGGCCGGCAGCGTGGCGGGGGAAAGAGGGGGAGTAAGTAGAGTTTGGGCACTTTCTACAGAATGAAAACATAGCGAGGTTGGGGCTGGGAGACAGGGAGGAATTACTATATAAAAAAATGGTTTTAAGGGTGGACATACCCTTTTAAACTGCAAACGTTTAGTGTGCGGACAGTTTTCGGACATCAGTGTGACCTTTTCAAGATATAACTGACCCTCCAACATGGGAGTTAAATAGCATGTCACAGACACCCGCCCCTTAACACAATGGTGCACAAGAGGAGAAAAATCAAAGTCCAATTACCCTAGTGTACATAGTGTCCATATATATCAAATTCTTAGTACAAAATTGTGTCCACTAAAACTGTTGTTTAATCCAAATACGTGTAATAACCACCACTTTGGAGATTGTACCTGGATAGCAGATAAGTATCAACTATTACAAGATTACACCACAAGGAACTGCATTATATTCATGCCTACCATAATAAGAAGAGGCAAAAAACTGTACTATTTACATAGTTTAAGTTATATTATTTAAATAGAGCATAGATAACAATAAATTCATATTTAGTACCAGCTTTAAGGATAAGTGCACTGTAAAATCAATTATTTCATTTGGAAGCTGCAGCTTTAAAACTACTCCTGCTTGAGCCTCAACAGAAGCATTGAGATGGGCACGGAACGTTTGAGGTCAAGCAGGAGAAATCAGAGGAAAATCTCAGAGGGGGCGGAGCGTAAACATTCAGCCAAACCAGTAAAAGATGTCAAGCAAACTTTCAAGGTACAAATTAGGCTCTGAAATGCATAGGTTAAAAAAAATATGGCAACGGTTTATTAATTTTTAAGCTGCAGCTTAAATGAACATAAACTGATTGTTACAGTGCACTTATACTTAACTTTTATCGGTACCTATATCTTTACATTTTCCTCAGCTGGTACCTTCTTTACAGGCAAACCTAAAAGTAAAGCACAGGTATAAGTTGATACAGTCTAGATATCTGTGTAATCAAACATTTTCCAGTAATAAATGTGTACAAATATATAGAAACGTGCACTCATAACTTGCAACAGAAGGCTTATGACTGTTGCAGTTTGGCAAGAATATTTAAGGTAAAAAGTTTTTGGGGAAATATATTACAAGAAGGTTTAATGGACGAACTTCATATTCCTACTGGTTTAATACTTTGTTCTACTTGTTCTAGAACACACCACTTCAATTGGGACAATTATGTTTATTTTGCAAAAGTGCCTAGCCACCGCTAGCATTGGTGTTTTCTTTAAAATTGCGGCTATCACTTTGTGTTCTGTATCCTTATATAATTGCCCTACTGGTTTGGCCTCTAAAAATTTTGACCTCAAGGGCACATTTTATCATGTAAACCACATTTTTGTGTTGCATGTTTGGATGGCACACAGTTATCCACTTAAGTATCGAGATCGCAGTTGCCAATTAAGACAGGGATAGGGTTACGTCCCTTTCTTTTGTGTTTGTTACCCTTGTTCTGCGCGCTGGGGCAATGTCAGATGGACATAACATATCTTTTATAGTTTTACCTCTCTTATAACAAAAAAAAAAACAATAGAAAATAGAACCAATGCACATTCTGGCCCCATACAAGATCATCTTATCTGCACAATCGCCATTACTATAAACAAAGGGGTTTAGTATACATTACGTGATCCAAATGAATGAAAAGCATCAAACACGTCCAGGTAACCCCGTCTGGAAGGTCCTAAACGTATAACCTTTTCAATTTCTTTTATTCAATTATGATTAGCAAACTTTGCATTTCTCATTCTTACACACGGGTTCATATAACAGGCTCTGCCATCCCCACCCCCCAGCCCTTGCTTTTAAAAAATGAGGGAAGAGAGAGGCATCCAGTGCTAATATTAAAGGCATAGGAACCTCCCAAAAAGGGGGTGTTGGGGGTGCCATTACCAAATGAGGCTGACCAAGGATCCCCAATAAATACATTACAATACAAGAATTGTGGAAGGAAGCACTCCAATAGGCTAAATTTTATAACTACATCTTAGCCGGAAGTGCTACTGATCTGGTAAACATTTAGACAAACATAGAAAATATAATCAATTGCCATTCCTAGGCCCCATACAGTATCATTCAAGGTAACCCCAGTCTGGACAGGTCCAAATGTCTAACCTTTTCAATTTCTTTTACTTCAATTACGATTAGCAAACTTTTGCATTTCTCATTTCTTACACACGGGATCCATAAACAAAAGCTACAGGTTTGTGAAACAGAATCACCCAAACTTATGTCCTGTCTTTATGGGCCAGTACTCTTAATGATACTTCGGTCCCCTGCTCTGTTTACATTATTTTGTTACCACAGGAATGTACAGGTTTGATCCACTTGTATTAGGTTGATTTTCAAAGATCTTTCCTTATCAGTTTTACTTCTCTAATTGCGTTTCTTGAGCCACCTCTGGATTTCATCCCTTTCTCTAGGAAAATGTATTATAAGGGTTTTGAGCGGCCTTATCATATAGTGCTCATTGCTCGGTAATTCTCTTTGCCATTACAAACTTGGCCTTGGATCCCTTTGAACACTTTTGGATGGTGGAGGGAAAACTATTAGCCAGTATAAGTGGTCTTAGTGTGGACTGGGTGTATAAGTCAGTTACAATTTTGCCATTCACATAGGTGCAATTTCACATCTAGGAAGGGAAGATAAGATATCTTTAGATACGAATATGTGAAATTTTATTGTATCAAAAAAATAGGAAATAGATTTGGCCTGATGTGTCAGGGAAGTTCTGTGGAGAGGAGACATTCTGCTATACATTTAAACCTCTTCTTGTGGATTTGAGCGATGTATATCCACCCCACACAAAAGTCTCATTACTTAGGGACCAATATCCTTCAACCTACGTAAGAATCAGTTGCATATTTCACATCGAGTTATTTTTGTGCTGTGGTGAAGGTACTGGGCCACAAATTGTGAGAGGAATGAACCCAATGCCGGAGAGAGTATTGTGGTTCCGCCATGGTAGGTTTATCTAGTCTATTTGTGAAATTTTGGGAGGTAGGGGTAGTGGGTACAACACAGGTGTCTTGGGCAATCATCTTTCAGGAAAAGGTTTTCCATTCACTTATTGTATTCATATATGTGTTTTTGCATCTACCATTAAATCATTACTCTCTTAATTTACCATGTAGGGGAGTTGTGAAGAATCTTACATAGTGTCGTGGGCGTATGTGTAACGGTTTGCTCAGATTTCCGCCTTACTCTGTTTAATCCATGACGGGACTATAGCTCACCCCTTATACGTTTCTTATCGCTGTGTCTGTGTTATGTTTGTAATCTCTAGGCTGAGGGCCACAATACACGCATCAGTGTGCACGCTTTATGTGCATTACCGCGCGTTAGATTTGCGTTTGAGTTGTTAGTTCCCACTAATCCCAAATCGTCTCTTTAAAGCGAAAACGCAAGCGATTGCGCAAAAGACTACTCGCCGCAAAACACGGAGGCGGACGACAATCGCCATGCGCATCGGAAATAGCAGGGACACGTTCGGTTCCGCGATTCCATGTTAGAGGAAAAATCACGGGCGTGAGTGCAAAATGCGATTGATGCGCGCAAAACGTGCTAGTGTGGCCCTAGCCCTTAATTGCCCTTTCCTTCAGAGTTAAATTGGGTGGTGGTTTGCCTTTTTTCTAGTAGTGCCTGGGCTTCCTACACTGCTAGACTGGTAAAATTTCCAAGTTTGCACTTTGTACATCAGTATAAAAGTGATTTCTTTCTTAGTGGTCCGGTAACGTATGCCACTACTATGGTTCTTTTAAAATATTATTCTTAATTTTTAACCTTCTACAAGTTTTAGAAGACTTCCCACTCTATAGGGCCTAGTGCCATATGTTGGTACAAAACCCAAGCCCCTTATTCAAACCAAGAGGTCAATCATTATTTAAAAACACAGGGATGAGGATATTGATAACTAAGTTATCTACATTACATTCTCCTTCCTTTTTCTCAAGACATCTCCCTCCTTTGGGGTGGGTGGTGCTTTTGGGTTCAGCTTCTTGTTCTGCCGATTCCCCTCTGTCATGTCTGCTGAATCCCGGCTAAAAAAA
Source organism: Hymenochirus boettgeri (assembly GCA_019447015.1). Lineage (NCBI taxonomy): Eukaryota > Metazoa > Chordata > Amphibia > Anura > Pipidae > Hymenochirus > Hymenochirus boettgeri. The sequence goes on along the minus strand of JAACNH010000254.1, from coordinate 134,745 downwards.
GGGATTGTATAAGATTGATTGACTGTTTTCTCATTCGCTGCGGACCGAACCACTGCGATCATTTTCCACCTACACTTTTTTCTTCGTTGCGCCATATATATTTTCACTTAACTATTCATGCAAAATGCAACCAGTCATAAGCCATGTGCAAGTTATGAGTTCATACAGATCGATATATTGTTACATTGTATGTAATGAAAAATGTTTGATTTACACAGATGATATAGACTGGGGTAAACTAGGGTATTGGACTTTGATTTCTTTGTGCACCAATTGCGGTTAAGAGGGGGTGTATTGTGATTGCTATTTAACTCCCATGTGGGAAGGTAAGTTATGCTTTGAAAAGGGGCACGCTGAACATGTCGCTAGCAATAAACGTTTGCAGATTTAACTGATTGTGAGTCCTCATCCTTTCTTTATTGGAATATAGAGTTCTAAAGTCCACTGTGTCATCCACACAGGGCTTTCCAAGTCAGGTCTAATGCTCTTACTGAATTCCACAGATATACATTAACTGGAGTCCACGAATAAGTCTTACTAGGGACACAAGTGAGATTGAGGAAAAAAAACAGTACAACTAGTACTGTTTTTTTTTTCATCAATCTCCACTTGTGGTCCCTTTCTAGTGGTCGTAGGTAAACATTTACCGTTTTTCCCTTTCAAAAGGAAATAATTCAGCCTTAGTGTTTCGATCATTACACACTTACCTACGTACCCCCGTAACCACGTTCAAATGGGTTTAATCATCTATTAGATTATCCCATCCTAATGCACAACAAAGAGACCAAATAATAAGTTAAACGTAAAAAATCTATTAGATATACATTAAAGCTAAAGAGCAGACACCAACATTCACACTAATAAAAAAAATATACAATGGTAGTAGGGAGGGCCGGTTCGCTGATCTGAACCCGGCTCCGCCAGGACCTTATCCCGTCCGCGAACGGCGGGGGGGATGTTTTTCCACATCCGACCTCCGATTCGCAGATTTTCACAGTTTCGAAATAGTTCGAAATTACGAGTTTCGCGTATTTTCGAAATTGCGAAGAAAATACGCCGGAAAACAAATATTTTCGAAAATACAAGATTTCTTAATTCCATACATATTATTTTCGAAAATTTTCGAAATTACGAGGATTACTTTATTTCGAAAATGCATATTTTCGAAAATACATGAAAACTCGGTAATTCCCGAAAACCGTGAAAACTCGTAAGTTCGCAATTTTCGAAAATACCGAAAAAATACTCGTATTTCATGGGTATTTTAAATTTTAACGGGTCCGCTCGCGGATTTCGAACTCTTTCGAATTTTTGAAAAATTCGCGGATCCTCGTAAGCAGACCGGATTTTCGAAGTTCGGACATCTCTAATGGTAAGTGCATATAAATAAAAAATGTGGGCTGCAATAAGCAGATGCACACAGAAAACAAGGGGGGAAGAAGCAATTACCTTCACCAATTAACCAATATGCCATATGAAAGTGGCATGACCTTATGATTTAAGTCTAACTAAAGGGGACAAAATGCATCAGGCGTTCTGTGATTTGTGTGATTTGATTTTTATATTAAAATTATGCTCTGCTAGCCCAGTCGTCAGTTACCTGATCTCTATGACACGGGAGGGATAATACAGGTAACGTTTCATTATGGTTGGGCTGCGCATACCTATAGCAGCCTATTTGGAACTTAAAGCTATTCTTGCTATTTTTTAATATTGTGGTGTGCATTGGACAATAAGCCAGCGGACCCGTGTTTGGATAATAATACAAGCACTTAACGGAGGTATTTGGGCACAGAAGCCCTGCCTGGGTTTTTAAAATGAAAAAAAAAATATATCCAATGTACAGAGCCAAAATTGATTTAACGATGTGTCATTTGGTGCTTCTTCGATTTTGCAGACAGGGACCTTATTCTTAACAATATCTTATACCTTTTTACAATATAGGTATTCTTTGATGCAGCGTTTCTCTGGTCAGTAATCAAAAAAGGAACGGAGACTTCGGGATATTTTCCCGCTACCATGGCAGGCTCTTTAGACCTTTTAAAAGGGTCTGTCTGTTAACAAACTGTATTTAAATCGGAAAAGTTTCATTACAGCAAGCCTGCAGTTGGGCTCTCACTCTCACACCTTTACTAAACAATTATCAGTCTATAACACGAACTGAAATTTAATATATGACAATATACTGTAGCCTCAACCGAATAAATCTAGATAACAAATGTTATGAATGTACCAATGACGTTTAAACCTATCTACTATAAAATGCTTATGTAAGTACTTATATGTATCAATGTTAACCGGCTGAGCACAAATAAAAATTATCAGTCCTGCACTTAAAATGTGTTTTAGCCTAGATAATTTATGAACAAAATGATGTACCACATATTAATACATATAATATAATTTGCATCAATCAAACCAAAGTACTGCTACATAATTAAATCATTTAGGTATAAAATGCTTATTACACTATACCCAAAAGCACAATACTAACATTAGACATTCAAATTTTCATACACCACTAAGTTTTTACTTTTTCGTTTAATTCTCCCTTCACGGAAAAGTCAAAGTGAGGGAATGTTATCCTAAAATCATTGGGGCTTAACTATGTGTGCTGCGTTTGACAGGGTACATTTAACAGTCGAGGTAGTTAAGCTATTAAATGCAAAAACTATATGAAAGCCTACTGTTAAATACTCTTTGGATTGATGTCTGCTGAGAGTGCTGTACACTTGTAAAAAGGCCAAAAATACATTATAAAGTCTATCTTAATCCAATGTCAAACCCAAGAAAATGCATTAAAGCCATACAAACAGTTTTGCTTCCCAGCTTGATATAGGAAGGCAGTATAAAGTTTATTGTATGTGTAAATTATGACCATTGAACTTGGCAATCATATATGCAGAAGGGCACTCCAGGAGGATGTTGTCAGATTTTTTTTATTTTTATGGAACCATCAGAGGTGAATTAAGGTTTGTAGAGACAGTGGAATAAAACCATTACACCAATTAGGTATTGGGGGGATTTGCAACAGAGTATTTAATTGGCATCACCCTCACTTTTTTAATGGGAATATTATTGGCAGTTAGTTGCACAGTGTCACACTGATTCATACTAATTGTTTTATTTCCTGTGGAAACCGATTGGTTTCTCTGAATTGAAGCACCAAATAGGTCTCTTGCACACAAATGTTTACTATGTGTGACTCTAAATTTAGGACGTAATCTAAACATGTGGCCAATCCTTTCTGCTAACTGCTACAAAAAAATTGAGATGCATGAGGAAAAAGGAAACCCTGTATATTGTAATTGAATGGCTTTGTTTCTTAAGCCTGGTACATCAGTTACAACGCTTCTGCCCCGGGGGGGGCCCGAGCAGCCCCCCCGAAACACTGAAATGTAGGTTCGGGGCCAAATACTGTAGTGGTTGTGTACTCAGCGTTTGAAATGGCAATTGGAACAAAAAAAGCTCCAGCAATCTTTGTTCCATATGGTCCACAGCATGATACTTTTGAATGTGTCAAATTATATCTTTGTTGTGTTTTGGGGAAAATGTATAATGCTTAGGACCACGTGTGGCAATAGGTCTATCTGAGTAGCTAGCCTTCAGTAAAAAAAAACATCTGTCGCAAAGCTATACAAGCTATTTTGAGCTTTTTGCTATGGTGATGACAATAAACATGAGCTATAGGACATTTAAACGTTTCTATCCTAAAACCAACATAATTCACTGAGATTTTCTAGGCTTTTATCTTACCACTTTTGAAATTGCTTTTTAGCATGAATTTGTCATTAAGCAGACAATGAAAACTGTACCTAGGGATAGTAACAATGGCCAACCTTAACACAAAATAAATGTAAAATTAGATTTTTTGTGTGTTTTCGGCCAAAAAATTATCCCATAAAAAACTTATAAAACTCTGACTGTGTTATAGCATGTTAGGACTAATCTAGAGCTAATAAGTAGAATCCCTGATCCATACCAAATAGGTCATGGTTAAGGCACAACTATATTTGATATTAGGAGTAAGTCAGGACTACTCTATGGGATACTATTGGTGATTAAAGTGAAACTTAATTACAGAGACACCCAGAAATTGGGACAGTATCCGCTGTAATTTTTTACATTTGGGCTCCCGTGACATGATGACCACCAGATTTTTACCGACACTCAGGTCACAAACCTAGATATATTTCATCACCTTAAAAGGGCTATCATATAAACTGCAGCCAGCATTATCAACATCGTCATCTGCTCGGGGACTAGTAGCAAACCATTTCTCTTAGAATTAAATTTTAAAGGGCATCTATAGTGGGAAAAATGAACTTTTTATTCTTTGTTCCATGTGTTCTATTAATTCCCCAACACCCCCATAGTGTCTTCACTATCAATTCCACTCGCGGTTCTTTGAGAATACAACCAATTTAGAAGAATACGAGATTAGATCTGCATTTCCTCTACTCTACTTGGACTGTCAATGAGATAACAGCATTAGCAGGGGGAGAGTGAGAGAGTAGATTGATGGTAGATATAGGCGCCACTGACCCCCCTTTGAGCTTTCATGATTGAAGATTGGTCACAAAGGAGAGATCGTAAAAACTGTACGTTCTCCTGCTTCCGTGTCTCCAGAACAGCTTGCTTCTATTCGGCCACTGTGCTGTGGGTGTGTTGTTTTTTCAGGATGTTGAACGTTTTAACGCCTACTGCACATGATTAAGCTTTGTCGGTTTTGCCGGAGTTGAGACGTGGAGGACGGTAAACAGAGGTGAGGGGAAGGGGGGGAGTGCTTGAGCACACAGATCTGACACCATGGGTAAACGAGGTCACTAACATTAGATAGGATTAAGGAGCACAGAGTAAATGCATTTAACTTTGCAAAAGGGCAATGTGTTTTTTTTTTCCTATAGATGACCCTTATAAAATTAAAGGAAAAAAAAAATGAAGAAAATTGTTTCAGCAGATATTTTAATAGCCAATTCAATTTGAAAAAACAATTTAATTTTTTTTGGCACAATTATAGTGAAAGATCAGAAGGGACATTACACAAATGTCAACCATGTTATATTTTCAGTTTCCTTTTAAATATGGCTTTTTAGCTAATTGAGGCTGAATAAAGACATACATACATCCTAACTTGATCCAGAGCGAAAGCAAAAAAAAAAAAAAAAAAAAAAAAAAACACTCTAAAAAAAAAAAAAAAGCTAAAAGGGGGTAAAAATACAGGCGCTGCCCCCAACACTGAATGTGGAAGAAGACACTCAAACCACATCTTAGATTTTAAAAGAGTGATAAAATTGGGAACGATGGATGCAAATCATTCATCGAACTTCATCGAATGTCATATAGTGATATCATGTTATAATCACTAATTCCTTTCTAAAGCTACTCCCTACCAAACTTATTTGTGGACGAATGAGGGTACTAACTGTGATTTTTCTTCTCCCATGATTGTTTGTACCACAATGGCAATCTCCCCATGGACAAAGTGATTTTTGTGAAATGTGTTATATGTCACACCCCCAACCCCCCCCCCCCCCCCACCCAAAAACTCGGAAGTAACCCACTACTGGTTCTCACTCATGAGCGTAATAAAAAAAGTCCAAACTGGCCACCAGGAGCCTGTGCAGGAAGTACATATAGGACTCTGCCTCCTTGTCTCTCCTCCGCGGAAATTTTTGCCATGCGCCCAGCAGCCCACCCCACCCCCCTCCCCAACGTTTTGGCTCTCCGCTCCCTAGCATATAAATCCCCTTTCTGTAATGTAGGGCTCCTTTCCCCATCCCCAACCGCAACCGATTTATCTTTTTGCAGAAACTCCCCTTGAACTCTACTTAAATTACCTCTTTCCCCCGGCCACATTCTAGATAGCTGGAAGCCGAGTGTCCGTGATTGTCTGCCTCCAGGCAAACACGTGGGCATGGATTCGGTTCCGTCGCCCTTGCTTCACACTTCATGCAAGCAGAGGGCCGTGACAGTATGTTGGAGGAGAAGTAAATGTTAAGTATAGATGGGGGAGTTTCTGCCAAAAACGCTAATATGGTAGTCGGAGGATGGTAGGGCGGGATAGCCCCTCTACCCTACAGTAAAAGTTTAAGAAATGGGTGGTGGACATGACTGTAAATGCACCCCATGGTAACATACTATACTTCCCCTCCCTAAATAGGCTGACACACCTATGACTAAACCCATTGGAATATGCTTGCACATATTCTTTTGTTATGTATTAATAGAATATTTCCTCCATTCTGGAGTATGTATAAACCAGTAAACTCTCAATATTTTTAGTTTTAGAACACCCCTCAGGACAATTTTAAGCTTTAAATGAAAGGAAACCTTACTCAACAGAAGATTAAAACTTCTTTATTCACTCTGTAACAGTTCCTATGATATGATCTATTGGTGAACAAGTGCAACAGAGAGTTATTGTATTCCCATGAATATATTTATATAAAAGTGATATATTCCTTTACAAAAACGCTTCGTCAATTGTAAACAGCTCTACTTGTTAATCTGCCTACCGTCAAGCCCATTAATTCCACTGATTTTTTTTAAATTTCCAAGATGTCCTTTTGATCTGGGCCAGAGTGCACTCAGCCCGAATGCCAGGTGTGGAAGCTCCCCAGGACTCCAGGGTGCCCCTAGCCCGGAGATCAGGAAGGCTTCCTGGGACCTCCAAGCCCAATGGTTGGAGGGTGAATAAGAGCCCCTTGTGGCTGGAGGTTAGAGAAGCCCAAATGCCCTTGACTGGTGAGTAAGTGGCATATCTGGCTTGAGAATCCCAGGGAGTGGGATAGAGTCCCTGGATGGCTTGAAATTAACCTAGAGGGTATGTCATATGGCCAACGGCCAAACCAACGTAAAAGCCCTTGTGGCTGGAGGTTAGAGAAGCCCAAATGCCCTTGACTGGTGAGTGAGTGGCATATCTAGCTTGAGAATCCCAGGGAGTGGGTTAGAGTCCCTGGATGGCTTGAAATTAACCTAGAGGGTATGGTGCTTTTACGTTGGTACAGCCAACGGCCAAACCAACGTAAAAGCATCCGATCTTGTCTGATCTCAGAAGCTAGTGGGTTAGAGTCCCTGGATGGCTTGAAATTAACCTAGAGGGTATGGTGCTTTTACGTTGGTACAGCCAACGGCCAAACCAACGTAAAAGCATCCGATCTTGTCTGATCTCAGAAGCTAAGCAGGCTCAGGCCTGGTTAGCAGTTGGATGGGAGACCACCTGGAAATACCATGTGTCATAGGACTTTAGTTTTGCCTCGCTCGACTGGCAGGCTTTTGGCCAGGGGCTCCAGCGTACCCCGACCTCGGACAAGTACTGCTCGTGAGGCAGAAGGCTCCCTGGGACCCCCATGGAGGCCAGGGGCCAATCACAGCTCCCAGGGTGCCCCCATCCTAAGCCGATAGGTGAAAAAGGCTCCCAGGTACTTCCAATGATGGTATGCGGCTAGCCACAGCCACCCACAGTGCACTCAGCCCCGAACGCCAGGTGTGGAGGCTCCCCAGGACCCCAGGGTGCCCTTAGCCCCGAGATCAGGAAGGCTTCCTAGGACCTCCAAGCCCAATGGTTGGAGGGGGAGTAAGAGCCCTTTATGGCTGGACCAGAGTGCACTCAGCCCGAATGCCAGGTGTGGAAGCTCCCCAGGACCCCAGGGTGCCACTAGCCCGGAGATCAGGAAGGCTTCCTGGGACCTCCAAGCCCAATGGAGCCATATATCCACGCACTCACCAGTCAGGGCAATTGGGCTTCTCTCACCTCAGCCACCAGGGGCTTCTACCCCCCCCTCCACTCATGGGGCTTGGAGGTCCAGGAAGCCTCCTGATCTCGGGGCTGGGGGCAACCCTGGTGCCTGCGGTTTGCCCCCAAACGTCTATAGAGGTCCCTGGGATCCTTCCACACCTGGCTTTGGGGCTGAGTGCACTCTGGGTGCTGTGGCTAAGCCCGCATACCATCATTGGAATACCTAGGAGCCTTCATCCCTATCGCTTAGGCTAAGGGCAACTGTGAGTCTGGAGTTTGTCCCCAGCCTCCATGGGGGTCCCGGGGAGCCTTCTGCCTCATGGGCGGTACTTGTCCGAGGTCACGGTACGCTGGAGCCCCCTGGCCAAAACCTGCCGCCTGCGCGAGGCAGAACTAAAGCGCCTTAGGACCTGGGTCTTCCCAGGTGGTCTCCCTCCATGTGCTAACCAGGCTTGAGTCCTGCTTAGTTCCGAGATCAGAGAAGCTCAGAGTCTTTTACGTGGTTGCCGTTGGCCATAATAGACATACCCTCTAGGTTTTTCAACCATCAGGACTCTAACCACTCCCAGGGATTCTCAAGCCAGAATGGCCACTGCACTCACCATCAAGGGCAATTTGGGCCTTCTCTAACCTCCAGCCCAAGGGGTTCTTACTCACCACTCACACCAATGGCTTGGAGGTCCAAGGATGGGCCTCCGTGATCTCGGTGTCTGGGGGCACCCTGGGTGCCATGCGGTTAGCCCTCAACCTCTATAGGATCCTGAGGAGCCTCACATCAGGCGTTCGGGGGCTGAGTCACTTGGGTGCGTGTGGCTAGCGTTACCATCATGGGAAGTACACCTAGGAGCCTTTCTGCACCTATCGGCTTAGGACGAGGCACCCTGGAGCTGTGATTGGCCTCCCAGCCACCAGGGGGTCCCGGGTACCTTCTGCCTCCGAGCATGAGTACTCCGCAAGTAAGGGTATGCTGGAAATACCCTGGCCAAAAGCCTGCCGCCGAGCTGAGGCCAGAACTAAGCCTATGACACGGGTATTCCAGGTGTCTTCCACCATGTGTAACCAGGCTTGATCTGCTTGGCTTCCGAGATAAGAAAGCTCAGAGGTTTAAGTTGGTTTGACGTTGGCCATAGTGCATAACCCTCTAGTTAATTTCAAGCCATCTGCGGACTTCTAACCCACTCCGGGGGGGGGCGGATTCTCAAGCCAGATATGCACTCACTCACCCAGTCAAGGGCATTTGGGCTTCTCTAACCTCAGCAACAGGGGTTTTACTCCCCTCAACCATTGGGCTTGGAGGTCCCAGGAAGCCTTCTGATCTCGGGGCTGGGGGCACCCTGGGTGCCGCAGTTTGCCCGGAACATCTATAGAGGTTCCTTGGAGCCTCCCACATGCGGTTCGGGGCTAAGTGCACTATGGGTGGCTGTGGTAGCCGCATACCATACATTGGGAAGTCCTAGGAGCCGTTTTACCTATCGGCTTAGGACGAGGGCACCCTGGGAGCTGTGATTGGCCCCTGGGCCTCCATGGGGTCACGGTGGAGCCTTCTGCTCATGACGGTACTTGTTTCCGAGGTCAGGGTACGCTGGAGCCCCGGCCAAAGCCTGCCAGTTCGACGCGAGGCAGAACTAAAGGGCCTATGAACACTGGTATTTTCCAGGTTTTCTCCCATCCAAGTTCTAACCAGGCCTGAGCCTGCTTAGCTTCTGAGATATCAGACCAAGATCGGATGCTTTACGTTGTTTGGCCGTTGGCCATATGACTACCTCTAGGTTAATTTCAAGCCATCCGGGACTCTAACCACTCCCGGGATTCTCAAGCCAGATATGCCACTCACATCACCAGTCAAGGGCATTTGGGCTCCTCTAAACCTCCGCCACAAGGGGCTCTTACTCACCCTCCAACCATTGAGCTTGGAGGTCCAAGGAGGCCGTCCTGATCTGCGGGCTGGGGGCACCCTGTGTGCCTGCGTAGCCCCCAACCTCTATAGAGTTCCTTGGGAGCCTCCACACCTGGCGTTTGGGGTCTGAGTGCACTCTGGGTGGCTGTGGCTAGCCGCATACCATCATTGGAGTACCTAGGAGCCTTCTTCACCTATCATCGGCTTAGGCCTGAGGGCACCGCTGGGAGCTGTGATTGGCCCCAGCCACCATGGGGGTCCGGGGGGCCTTCTGCCTCACGAGCAGTACTCGTCCGAAGTCAGGGTATGCTGGAAACCCTGGCCAAAAGCCAAACTAAAGGCCTATGACACCGGGTATTCCCAGGTGGTCTCCCATCCAGTGCTAACCAGGCTTGAGTCTGCTTGTCTTCCGAGATCAGAAAAGCTCAGATGCTTTTCATTGGTTTGGCCTTGCCATATGACATACCCTCTAGGGTTAATTTCAAGCATCCAGGGACTCTAACCCACTCCATGGGATTCTCAAGCTAGATATGCCACTCACTCACCAGTCAAGAGCATTGGGCTGCTGCTAACCTCAGCCACAAGGGGCTCTTACTCCACTCTCCAACCATTGGGCTTGGAGGTCCAGGAAGCCTTCCTGATTCTCGGGGCTGGGGGCACCCGGGTCCTGCGGTTAGCCCCCAATCTATAGGGCCTTGGGAGCCTCCACACCTGGCGTTCGGGGCTTAGTGCACTCTGGGGCTGTGGCTAGCAGCATACCCTCATGGAAAGCCTAGGAGCCTTCTTCGCCAATCGGCTTAGGCTGGGCGCACCCTGGGAGCTGTGTATTGCCCCAGCCTCCTTGGAAGCCTTCTGCCTCACCAGCGTACTTGTCCGAAGTCAGGGTACGCTGGAGCCCCTGGCCAAAAGCCTGCCAATCGAGCGAGGCAGAACTAAAGGCCTATAACACCTGGTATTTCCAGGTGGTCTCCCATCCAAGTGCTAACCAGGCCTGAGCCTGCTTAGCTTCTGAGATCAGACAAGATTGGACGCTTTAATGTTGGTTTGGCCGTTGGCCATATGACATACCCTCTAGGTTAATTTCAAGCCATCCAGGGACTCTACCCACTCATGGGATTCTCAAGCTAGATAGCCACTCACTCACCAGTCAAGGGCATTTGGGCTTCTCTAACCGCAGCCACAGGGGCTCTTACTCCCTGCTCCAACCATTGGTTTGGATGGTCCCGGAAGCCTTTTGATCTCGGGCTGGGGGCATCCTGTGCCTGCGGTTAGCCCCCAACATCTATAGAGAGTCCTTGGGAGCCTCCACACCTGGCGTTCGGTTGAGTGCATTCTGGGTGGCTGTGGCTAGCCGCATACCATCATTGGAAGTACCTAGAAGCCTTCATTCACCTATCGGCTTAGGCTGAGGGCACCCTGGGACTGTGATTGGCCCCCAGGCCAACCATGGGGGTCCCGGGGGGCCTTCTGCCTCACGAGCGTACTCGTCCGAAGTCAGGGTGCTGGAAACCCTGCCCAAAAGCCTGCCAGCCGAGCGAGGCACGAACTAAAAGGCCTATGACACCGGTATTCCCAGGTGGTCTCCCATCCATGTGCTAACCAGGCTTGAGTCTGCTTGGCTCCGAGATCAGAAAAGCTCAGATGCTTTTACGTTGGTTGGCCGTTGGCCATATGACATACCCTCTAGGTTAAATCAAGCCATCCAGGACTCTAACCACTCCCTGGGATTCTCAAAGCTAGATATGCCACTCACTCACCAGTCAAGGGCATTTGGGCTTCTCTAACCTCCAGCCACAAGGGCTCTTACTCCCTCTCAACTATTGGGCTTGGAGGTCCCAGGAAGCCTTCCTGATCTCAGGGCTGGGGGCACCCTGGGTGCCTGCGGTTAGCCCCCAACATCTATAGAGGTCTTGGAGCCTCCCACCAACCTGGCGTTCGGGGTTTAGTGCATTCTGGTGGCTTGTGGCTAGCCGCATACCATCATTAAGTACCTAGGAGCCTTCTTCGCCAATCGGCTTAGGCTGGGCGCCCCTGGGAGCTGTGATTGGCTCCCAGCCTCCTTGAGAGCCTTCTGCCTCACGAGCATTACTTGTCCGAAAGTCAGGGTACGCTGAGCCCCTGGCCAAACAGCCTGCCAGTGAGCGAGGCATAAATAAAGGCCTTGATGACACCAGGTATTTCCAGGTGTCTCCCATCCAAGTGCTAACCACGGCCTGAGCCTGCTTGGCTTCTGAGATCAGACAAGATCAGATGCTTTTACGTTGGTTTGGCGTTGGCCATATGAACAACCCTCTAGGTTAATTTCAACCATCCAGGGACTCTAACCCACTCCCTGGGATTCTCAAGCTAGATATGCCACTCACTCACACAGTCAAGGGCATTTGGGCTTCTCTAACCTCCAGCCACAAGGGGCTCTTTCTCCCTCCAACCATTGGGCCTTGGAGGTCACAGGAACCTTCCTGATCGGGGCTGGGGCACCCTGGGTGCCTGCGGTTAGCCCCAACATCTATAGAGGTCCTTGGGAGCCTCCACCTGGCGTTCGGGTTGTTGAGTGCATTCTGGTGGCTGTGGCTAGCCGCATACCATCATTGGAAGTACCTAGGAGCCTTCTTCACCTATCGGCTTAGGCTGAGGGCACCCTGGGAGCTGTGATTGGCCCCCAGCCACCATGGGGGTCCCGGGGTGAGGCTAGATATGCCACTCACTCACCAGTCAAGGAGCATTGGGCTTCTCTAACCTCCAGCCACAAGGGCTCTTATTCCTCTCCAACCATTGGGCTTGAGGTCACAGGAAGCCTTCCTGATCTCGGGGCTGGGGGCACCCTGGGTGCCTGCGGTTAGCCCCAACATCATAATGAGGTCCTTGGGAGCCTCCACAACTGGCGTCGGGGTTGAGGCATTCTGGTGGCTGTGGCTAACCGCATACCATCCTTGGAAGTACCTAGGAGCCTTCTTCACCTATCGGCTTAGGCTGAGGGCACCCTGGGAGCTGTGATTGGCCCCCAGCCACCATGGGGGTCCGGGGTACCTCTGCCTCACGAGCATACTCGTACCGAAAGTCAGGGGTTGCTGGAAACCCTGGCCAAAAGCCTGCCAGCCGAGCGGGCAGAACTTAAAGGCCTATGACACCGGGTATTCCCAGGTGGTCTTCCATCCATTGCTAACCAGGCTTGAGTCTGCTTGGCTTCCGAGATCAGAAAAGCCAGATGGTTTTACGTTGGTTTGGCCGTTGGCCATACGACACACCCTCTAGGTTAATTTCAAGCCACTCCAGGGACTCTAACCACTCCCTAGGATTCTCAAGCTAGATATGCCACTCACTCACCAGTCAAGGCATTTGGGCTTCTCTAACCTCAGCCACAAGGGCTCTACTCCCTCTCCAACCATTGGGCTTGGAGGTCCCAGGAAGCCTTACTGATTTCGGGGCTGGGGGCACCTGGGTGCCTGCGGTTAGCCCCCAACATCTGTAGAGGTCCTTGGGAGCCTCCACACCTGGCGTTCGGGTTTAGTGCATTCTGGGTGGCTGTGGCTAGCCGCATACCATCATTGGAAGTACCTAGGAGCCTTCTTCCCATCGGCTTAGACTAAGGGGAACCTGGGAGCTGTGATTGGCCCCCTCGCCCTCTGGGAGCCTTCTCCTTCCTCACGAGCCGTACTTGTCGAGGTCAGGTACGCTGGAGCCCCTGGCCAAAGCCTGCCAGTCGAGCGAGGCATAAATAAAGGCCTATACACCAGGTATTTCCAGGTGGTGTCCCATCCAAGTGCTAACAGGGCCTGAGCTGCTTGGCTTCTGATACAGACAAGATCAGATGCTTTTACGTTGGTTTGGCCATTGGCCATATGACATACCCTCTAGGTTAATTTCAAAACCATCCAGGACTCTAACCCACTCCCTGGGATTCTCAGCTAGATATGCCACTCACTCACCAGTCAGGGCATTTGGGCTTCTCTAACTCCAGCACAAGGGGCTCTTATTCCTCTCCAACCATTGGGCTTGGACGGTCCAGGAGAGCCTTCCTGATCTCGGGGCTGAGGGCACCCTGGTGCCTGCGGTTAGCCCCCAACATCTATAGGTCCTGGGACCTCCACACCGTGGCGTTCGGGGTTGAGTGCATTCTGGTGGCTGTGGCTAGCCGCATACCATTCATTGGAAGTACCTAGGAGCCTTCTCACCTATCGGCTTAGGCTGAGGGCACCCTGGGAGCTGTGATTGCCCCAGCCACCATGGGGTCCCGGGGGGCCTTCTGCCTCACGAGCATACTCGTCCGAAGTCAGGGTATCTGGAAAACCTGGCCAAAAGCTGCCACCGAGCGAGGCAGAACTAAAGCCATACACCGGTATTCCAGGTGGTCTCCCATCCATGTGCAACCAGGCTTGAGTCTGCTTGGCTTCCGAGATCAGAAAAGCTCAGATGCTTTTACGTTGGTTTGGCCGTTGGCATATACATACCCTACTCTCTAGATTAATTTCAAGCCATCCAGGGACTCTAACCCACTCCCTGGGATTCTCAAGCTAGATATGCTACACTAACAGTCAAGGGCATTTGGGCTTCTCTAACCTCCAGCCACAAGGGGCTCTTACTCCCTCTCCAACCATTGGGCTTGGAGGTCCCAGGAAGCCTTACTGATCTCGGGGCTGGGGGCACCCTGGGTGCCTGCGGTTAGCCCCCAACGTCTATAGTAGGTCCTTTGGAGGCTCCACACCTGCGTTTGGGGCTGAGTGCACTCGGTGGCTGTGTCTAGCCGCATACCATCATTGGAAGTACCTAGGAGCCTTCTTCACCTATCGGCTTAGGCTGAGGGCACCCTGGGAGCTGTGATTTGCCCCCAGCAACCATGGGGGTCCCAGGGGGCCTTCTGCCTCACGAGCAGTACTCGTCCGAAGTCAGGGTATGCTGGAAACCCTGGCCAAAAGCCTGCCAGCCGAGCGAGGCAGAACTAAAGGCCTTTGACACCGGGTATTCCCAGGTGGTTCCCATCCATGTGCTAACCAGGCTTGAGTCTGCTTGGGCTCCGAGATCAGAAAAAGCTCAGATGCTTTTACGTTGGTTTGGCCGTTGGCCATATGACATACCACTCTAGGTTAAATTCAAGCATCCAGGGACTCTAACCCACTCCCTGGGATTCTCAAAGCGATATGCCACTCACTCACCAGTCAAGGGCATTGGGCTTCTCTAACCTCCAGCCACAAGGGGCTCTTACTCCTCTCCAACCATGGCTTGGGTCCCAGGAAGCCTTCCTGATATCGGGGCTGGGGGCCCCCTGGGAAGAAGGCTCCAAGGTACTTCCAATGATGTAGTAGCCACAGCCACCCAGAGAACACTCAGCCCGAACGCCAGGTGTGGAGGCTCCCCAGGAAACCCTCTATAGAGGTTGGGGGTAACCGCAGGCACCCTGGTCCCCAGCCCCGAGATCAGGAAGGCCTCCTGGGACCTCCAAGCCAATGGTTGGAGGGTGAATAAGAGCCCTTTGTGGCTGGAGATAGAGAAGCCCAAATGCCCTTGACTGGTGAGTGAGTGCATATCTGGCTTGAGAATCCCAGGGAGTGGGTTAGAGTCCCTGGATGGCTTGAAATTAACCTAGAGGGTATGTCATATGGCCACGGCCAAACCAACGTAAAAGCATCTGATATTGTCTGATCTCAGAACTAAGCAGGCTCAGCCTGTTAGCACTTGGATGGGACACCACCTGGAAAAATAAGGTGTCATGGCATTTATTCTGCCTCGCTCGACTGGCAGCTTTTGGCCATGGCTCCAGCGTTACCCTGACTTCGGACAAGTACTGCTCGTGAGGCAAAGGCTCCCCTGGACCCCCATGGAGGCTGGGGCCAATCACAGTTCCCAGGGTGCCCACAGCCTAAGCCGATAGGGAAGAAGGCTCCCAGGTACTTCCAATGATGGTAATGGCGACTAGCTACAGCCACCCAGAGTCCACTCAGCCCCGATCGCCAGGTGTAGAGGCTCCCATGGACCTCTATGAGGTTGGGGGTTAACCGCAGGCACCAGGGTGCCCCCAGCCCCGAGATCAGGAAGGCTTCCTGGACCTCCAAGCCCAATGGTTGGAGGGGGAGTAAGAGCCCCTGTGGCTGGAGGTTGAGAAGCCCAACATGCCCTTGACTGGGTGAGTGAGTGGCATATCTGCTTGAAAATCAGGGAGTGGGTTAGAGTCCCTGGATGGCTTGAAATTAACCTAGAGGGTATGTCATACAGCCATGGCCCAACCAACATAAAAGCATCCGATCTTGTCTGATCTCAGAAGCTAAGCAGGCTCAGGCCTGGTTAGCAGTTGGATGGGAGACCACCTGGAATACCATGTGTCATAGGCTTTAGTTTTGCCTGCTCGACTGGCATGCTTGTGGCCAGGGGCTCCAGCATACCCTGACCCTCGGAACAAGTACTGCTCGTGAGGCAGAAGGCCCCTGGGACCCCCATGGAGGCCAGGGGCCAATCACAGCTCCCAGGGTGCCCCCATCCTAAGCCGATAGGTGAAGAAGGCTCCCAGGTACTTCCATGATGGTATGCGTGCTAGCCACAGCCACCCAAGTGCACTCAGCCCGAATGCCAGGTGTGGAAGCTCCCCAGGACTCCAGGGTGCCCTAGCCCGGAGATCAGGAAGGCTTCCTGGACCTCCAAGCCCAATGGTTGGAGGGTGAATAAGAGCCCCTTGTGGCTGGAGGTTAGAGAAGCCCAAATGCCCTGACTGGTGAGAGTGGCATATCTGGCTGAGAATCCCAGGGAGTGGGATAGAGAGTCCATGATGCTTGAAATTAACCTAGAGGGTACTTCTATGGCCAACGGCCAAACCAACGTAAGAAGCTCTGATATTGTCCTGATCTCAAAGCAAGCAGGCTCAGGCCTGGTTAGCAATTGGATGGGACAAACCACCTGGAAAAATAAGGTGTCATAGGCCTTTATTCTGCCTCGCTCGCTGGCAGGCTTTTGGCCTGGGCTCCAGCGTACCCTGACTTCGGACAAGTACTGCTCGTGAGGCAGAAAGGCTCCCCGGGACCCCCATGGAGGCTGGGGGCCAATCACAGTTCCCAGGGTGCCCCCAGCCCTAAGCCGATAGGTGAAGAAGGCCCCGGTACTTCCAATGATGGTATGCGGCTAGCACAGCCACCCAGAGTCCACTCAGCCCCGATCGCCAGGTTGTGGAGCTCCCAAGGACCTCTATAGAGTTTGGGGGCTAACGCAGGCACCCAGGTGTCCCCAGCCCCGAATCAGGAAGGCTTCTGGGACCTCCAAGCCCAAATGGTTGGAGGGGGGTAGTAAGAGCCCCTTGTGGCTGGAGGTTAGAGAAGCCCAAATGCCCTACTGGTGAGTGAGTGGCATTCTAGCTTGAGAATCCCAGGGAGTGGTGTTAGAGTCCCTGGATGGCTTGAAATTAACCTAGAGGGTATGGTGCTTTACGTTGGTACAGCCAACGCCAAACCAACGTAAAAGCATCCGATCTTGTCTGATCTCAGAAGCTAGCAGGCTCAGGCCTGGTTAGCAGTTGGATGGGAGACCACCTGGAAATACCATGTGTCATAGGCTTTAGTTTTGCCTCGCTCGACTGGCAGGCTTTTGGCCAGGGCTCCAGCGTACCCCGACCTCGGACAAGTACTGCTCGTGAGGCAGAAGGCTCCTGGGACCCCATGGAGGCCAGGGCCAATCACAGCTCCCAGGGTGCCCCCATCCTAAGCAGTATAGGTGAAGAAGGCTCCCAGGTACCTTCCAATGATTATGCTGGCTAGCCCACGCCACCCACAGTGCACTCAGCCCGAACGCCAGGTGTGGAGGCTCCCCAAGGACCCCAGGGTGCCCTTATACCCCGAGATCAGGAAAGCTTCCTAGGACCGTCAAGGGCCCCCCCCCCAATGGTTGGAGGGGGAGTAAGAGCCCTTTAGTGGCTGGAGTTTAGAGAAGCCCAAATGCCCTTGGCTGTTGGGTGAGTGGCCATATCTGGCTTGAGAATCCCAGGGCGTGGGTTAGTAGTCCCTGGATGGCTTGAAATTAACCTAAGGGTATTCTTATGGCCAACGGCCAAACCAACGTAAAAGCATCCGATCTTGTCTGTCTCAGAAGCTAAGCAGGCTCAGGCTGGTTAAGACTTGGATGGGAGACACCTGGAAATACCAGGCTGTCATAGGCCTTTAGTTCTGCCTCGCTCGACTGGCAGGCTTTTGGCCAGGGGCTCCAGCGTAACCCGACCTCGACAAGTACTGCTCGTGAGGCAGAAAGGCTCCCCGGGACCCCCATGGAGGCCAGGGGCCAATCACAGCTCCCAGGGTGCCTCAGCCTAAGCCGATAGGTGAAGAAGGCTCCAAGGTACTTCAATGATGGTATGGGACTAGACCACAGCACACCCAGAGAGCACTCAGCCCCGAACGCCAGGTGTGGAGGCTCCAAGGACCTCTATAGAGGTTGGGGGCTAAAGCAGAGGCGCCAGGGTGCCCCTGGCCCGAGATGAGGAAGGCTTCCTGGGACCTCCAAGCCCAATGGTTGGAGGGGGAGTAAGAGCCCCTTGTGGTGGAGGTTAGAGAAGCCCAAATGCCCTGACTGATGGGTGAGTGGCATTATCTGGCTTGAGAATCCAGGAGTGGGTTAGAGTCCCTGGATGGCTTTGAAATTAACCTAGAGGGTTGTCATATGGCCAACGGCCACCAACCAACCAAAAAAGGAATCTGATCTTGTCTGATTTTAGAAGCTAAGCAGGTCTCAGGCCTGGTTAGACTTGGATGGGAGACCACCTGGAAATACCAGGTGTCATAGGCCTTAGTTCTGCCTCCTCGACTGGCAGGCGTTTGCCAGAGGCTCCGCATACCCTGACCTCGACAAGTACTGCTCGTGAGGCAGAAGGCTCCCGGACCCCCATGGAGGCCAGGGGCCAATCACAGCTCCCAGAGTGCCTCAGGCCTAAGCCGATAGGTGAAGAAGGCTCCAGGTACTTCCAATGATGGTATGCGGCTAGCCACAGCCACCCAGAGAGCACTGAGCCCCGACGCCAGGTGTGGAGGCTCCCCGGACACTCTATAGATGTTGGGGGTTAACCGCAGGCACCCAGGGTGCCCCCAGCCCCGAGATCAGGAAGGCCTCCTGGGACCTCCAAGCCAATGGTTGGAGGGTGAATAAGAGCCCCTTGTGCTGGAGATTAGAGAAGCCCAAAGTGCCCTTGACTGGTGAGTGAGTGGCATATCTGGCTTGAGAATCCAGGGAGTGGTTAGAGTCCCTGGATGGCTTGAAATTAACCAGGGATGTAATGTCATATGCCAATGGCCAAACAACGTAAAAGCTCTGTATTTGTCTGATCTCAGAAGTTAAGCAGGCTCAGGCCTGGTTAGCACTTGCATGGGACACCACTGGAAAAATAAGGTGTCATAGGCCTTATTTCTGCCTCGTTGACTGGCAGGCTTTTGGCCATGGGCTTCCAGCGTACCCTGACTTCGGACAAGTACTGCTCGTGAGGCAGAAGCTCCCCGGACCCCATGGAGGCTGGGGGCCAATCACAGTCCCAGGGTGGCCCCCAGCCTAAGCCGATAGGTGATGAAGGCTCCCAGTACTTCCAATGATGGTATGCGGCTAGCCACAGCCCCCAGAGTCCACTCAGCCCCGATCGCCGTTGTAGAGGTCCTCCCAGGACCTCTATAGAGGTTGGGGACTAACCGCAGGCACCCAGGGTGCCCCCGCCCCGAGATCAGGAAGGCTTCCTGGGACCTCCAGCCCAATGGTTGGAGGGGGAGTAAGAGCCCCTTGTGGCTGGAGGTTAGAGAAGCCCCAAATGCCATTGACTGGTGAGTGAGTGGCATATCTAGCTGAGAATCCCAGGAGTGGGTTACAGTCCCTGGATGGCTTGAAATAACCTAGAGGGTATGTCAATACAGCCAACGGCCAAACAACGTAAAAGCATCCGATCTTTCTGATCTCAGAAGCTAAGTAGGCTCAGCTGGTTAGCAGTTGGAGGGAGACCACTGGAAATACCATGTTCATAGCCTTTAGTTTTTGCCTCGCTCGACTGGCAGGCTTTTGGCCAGGGGCTCCAGCGTACCCTGAACTCGGACAAGTACTGCTCGTGAGGCAGAAGGCTCCCTGGGACCCCCATGGAGGCCAGGGGCCAATCACAGCTCCCAGGGTTGCCCCATCCTAAGCGATAGTGAAGAAGGCTCCCAGGTACTTCCAATGATGGTATGCGGCTAGCCACAGCCACCCAGAGTGCACTCAGCCCGAATGCCAGGGTGTGGAAGCTGCTCCCCAGCCCCAGGGTGCCACTAGCCGGAATCAGGAAGGCTTCCTGGACCTCCAAGCCCAATGGTTGGAGGGGGAGTAAGACCCTTTATGGCTGGAGGTTAGAGAAGCCCAAAGGCCCTTGACTGATGGGTGAGTGGCTATCTGGCTTGAGAATCCCAGGGGTGGGTTAGAGTCCCTGGATGGCTTGAAATTAACCTAGAGGGTATGTCATATGGCAACGCCAACACCAACGTAAAAGCATCTGATCTTGTCTGATCTCAGAAGCCAAGCAGGCTCACGGCCTGGTTAAGATTGGATGGGAGACCACCTGGAAATACCAGGTGGTCATAGGCCTTTAGTTCTGCCTCGCTCGACTGGCAGGCTTTTGGCCAGGGGCTCCAGCGTACCCTGACCTCAGACAAGTACTGCTCGTGAGGCAGAAGGCTCCCCGGGACCCCCATGGAGGCCAGGGCCAATCACAGCTCCCAGGGTGCCCTCAGCCTAAGCCGATAGGTGAAGAAGGGCTCCAGGTACTTCCATGATGGTTGCGGCTAGCCCACACCACCCAGAGTCAACTCAGCCCGATCGCCAGGTGTGGAGGCTCCCAAGGACCTCTATGAGGTTGGGGGCTAACCGCAGGCACCAGGGTGCCCCCAGCCCCGAGATCAGGAAGGCTTCCTGGGACCTCCACCCAATGGTTGGAGGGGGAGTAAGAGCCCCTTGTGGCTGGAGGTTAGAGAAGCCCAAATGCCCTTGACTGGTTGAGTGAGTGGCATATCTGGCTTGAGAATCCCAGGGAGTGGGGGTTAGGTCCCTGGATGGCTTGAAATAACCTAGAGGGATGTCATACAGCCAACGGCCAAACCAACGTAAAAGCATCCGATCTTGTCTATCTCAGAAGCTAAGCAGGCTCAGGCCTGGTTAGCAGTTGGATGGGAGACCACCTGGAATACCATGTGTCATTGGACTTTAGGCTTTGCCTCGCTCGACTGGCAGGCTTGGCCAGGGGCTCCAGCGTACCCCGACCTCGGACAAGTACTGCTCGTGAGGCAGAAGGCTCTCGGACCCCCATGTAGGCCAGGGGCAAACTCACAGCTCCCAGGGTGCCCTCAGCCTAAGCCGATAGGTGAAGAAGCTCCCTAGGTACTTCCAAGATGGTATGCGGCTAGCCACAGCCACCCACAGTGCACTCAGCCCGACGCCAGGTGTGGAGGCTCCCCAGGACCCCAGGGTGCCCCTAACCCCGAGATCAGGAAGGCTTCCTAGGACATCCAAGCCCAATGGTTGGAGGGGTAAGAGCCTTTATGGCTGGGATAGAGAAGCCCAAATGTCCTTGGCTGTTGGTTGAGTGGCATATCTGGCTTGAGAATCCCAGGGAGTGGTTAGAGTCCCTGATGGCTTGAATTAACCTAGAGGGTATGCCATATGGCCAACGCCAACCAATGTAAAAGCATCCGATTGTCTGATCTCAGAAGCAAGCAGGCTCAGGCCTGGTTAAGACTTGGATGGGAGACCACCTGGAAATACCAGGTGTCATAGGCCTTAGTTCTGCCCTCGCTCGACTGGCAGGCTTTTGGCCAGGGCTCCAGCGTACCCTGAGGACGACTCGGACAAGTAACTTGCTCGTGAGGCAGAAGGCTCCCCGGACCCCCATGGAGGCCAGGGGCCAATCACAGCTCCCAGGGGTTCCCTCAGCCTAAGCCATAGGTGAAAAGGCTCCAAGGTACTTCCAATGATGTATGCGGTACTACCCAGCCCCCAGAGAGTACTCAGCCCCGAACGCCAGGTGGGAGGCTCCCCAGGACCTCTATAGAGGTTGGGGCTAACACAGGCACCCAGGGTGCCCCCGGCCCCGAGATGAGGAAGGGCTCTCCTGGACCTCCAAGCCCGGTTGGGGGGAAGTAAGAGCCCTTGTGGCTGGAGGTTAGAGAAGTCCAAATGCCCTTGACTGGTGAGTGAGTGGCATATCTAGCTTGAGAATCCCGGGAGTGGGTTAGAGTCCCTTGGATGGCTTGAAATTAACCTAGAGGGTATGTATATGGCCACGGCCAAACCAACGTAAAAGCATCTGATCTTGTCTGATTTAGAAGCTAAGCAGGCTCAGGCCTGGTTAAGAGTTTGGATGAGACCACCTAGAAATACCAGGTGTCATAGGCCTCTAGTTCTGCCTCGCTCGGCTGGCGGCCTTTGGCCAGAGGCTCCAGCATAACCTGACCTCGGACAAGTACTCCTGCTCGTGCAGAAGGCTCCCCGGGCCCCCATGGGGCCAGGGGCCAATCACAGCTCCAGAGTGCCTCAGCCTAAGCCGATAGGTGAAGAGGCTCCAAGGTACTTGCCAATGATGGTATGCGGCTAGCCACAGCCACCCAGAGAGCACTCAGCCCCGAACGCCAGGTGTGGAGGCTCCCCAGGACCTCTATAGTAGAGTTGGGGGTTAAACCGCAGGCACCCAGGGTGCCCCCAGCCCCGAGATCAGGAAGGCTCCTGGGACCTCCAAGCCCAATGGTTGGAGGGTGAATAAGACGCCCCTGTGGGCTGGAGATTAGAGAACCCAAATGCCCTTGACGGTGAGTGAGTGGCATATCTGGCTTGAGAATCCCAGGGAGTGGGTTGAGTCCCCTGGATGGTCTGAAATTAACCTAGAGGGTATGTCATAGGCCAATGCCAAACCACGTAAAAGCATTATATGTCTGATCTCAGAAGCTAAGCAGGCTCAGGCCTGGTTAGCACTTGGATGGGGGACACCACCTGAAAAATAAGGTTCATAGGCCTTTATTTCTGCCTCGCTCGACTGGCAGGCTTTGGCCATGGGCTCCAGCATACCTGACTTCGACCAGTACTGCTCGAGAGGCCAGAAGGCTCCCCGGGACCCCCATGGAGGCTGGGGGCCACATCACAGTCCCGGTGCCCCCAGCCTAAGCCGATAGGTGAAAGAAGGCTCCCAGGTACTTCCAATGATGGTATGCGGCTAGCCACAGCCCCCAGAGTCCACCAGCCCCGATGCGCCAGTGTAGAGGCTCCCAAGGACCTCTATAGAGGTTGGGGCTAACGAGGCACCAGGGTGCCCCCAGCCCCGAGATCAGGAAGGCTTCCTGGACCGCCAACTCCAGCCCAATGGTTTGGAGGGGGAGTAAGAGCCCCTTTTGGCTGGAGGTTCAGAGAAGCCCAAATAGCCCTTGACTGGTGAGTGAGTGGCATATCTAGCTTGAGAATCCCCGGGAGTGGGTTGTAAGGTCCCGGATGGCTTGAAAATTAACACTAGAGGTGTATGTCCATACGCCAACGGCCAAACCAACGTAAAAGAATCCGATCTTGTCTGATCTCAGAAGCTAAGCAGGCTCAGGCCTGGTTACAGTTGGAGGGAGACCCCTGGCAAATACCCATGTGTCATCAGGCCTTTAGTTTTGCTCGCTCGACTGGCAGGCTTGTTGGCCAGGGGTCCAGCGACCTGACCCGGACAGTACTGCTAGTGAGGCAAAAGAAGGCTCCCTGGGACCCCATGGGGGCCAGGGGCCAATCACAGCTCCCAGGGTGCCCCCACTAAGCCGATAGGTGAAGAAGGCCCCAGTGTACTTCCAATGATGGTATGCGGCCCGGTAGCCAGCACCCAGAATGACTCACCCGAATGCCAGGTGTGGAGCTCTCCCAGACCCAGGGTGCCCCTAGCCCGGAAATCGGAGAGGCTCCTGGGAACCCTCAAGCCCAATGGTTGGGAGGGGGAGTAAGAAATGCCCTTTAGGGGCTGGAGGTTAGAGAAGCCCAATGCCCTGACTGATGGGTGAGTGCAATGGGCTTGAGAATCCCAGGGAGTGGGTTAGAGTCCCTGGATGGCTTGAAATTAACCTAGAGGGTATGTCATATGGCCAACAGCCAAACCAACGTAAAAGCATCTGATCTTGTCTGATCTCAGAAGCTAAGCAGGCTCAGGCCTGGTTAGCACTTGGATGGGAGACCACCTGGAAATACCTGGTGTTATAGACCTTTATTTCTGCCTCGCTCGACTGGCAGGCTTTTGGCCAGGGGCTCCAGCGTACCTCGACCTCGGACAAGCACTGCTCATGAGGCAGAAGGCTCCCCAGGACCCCCATGGAGGCCAGGGGCCAATCACAGCTCCCAGGGTGCCCTCAGCCTAAGCCGATAGGTGAAGAAGGCTCCTAGGTACTTCCAATGAGGGTATGCTGCTAGCCACAGCCACCCAGAGTGCACTCAGCCCCGAACGCCAGGTGTGGAGGCTCCCAAGGACCTCTATAGATGTTGGGGGCTAACCGCAGGCACCCAGGGTGCCCCCAGCCCTGAGATCAGGAAGGCTTCCTGGGACCTCCAAGCCCAATGGTTGGAAAGGGAGTAAGAGCCCCTTGTGGCTGGAGGTTAGAGAAGCCCAAATGCCCTTGACTGGTAAGTGAGTGGCATATCTAGCTTGAGAATCCCAGGGAGTGGGTTAGAGTCCCTGGATGGCTTGAAATTAACCTAGAGGGTATGTCATATGGCCAACGGCCAACCAACGTAAAAGCATCTGATCTTGTCTGATCTCAGAAGCCAAGCAGGCTCAGGCCTGGTTTGCACTTGGATGGGAGACCACCTGGAAATACCTGGTGTCATAGGCCTTTATTTCTGCCTTGCTCAACTGGCAGGCTTTTGGCCAGGGGCTCCAGCGTACCCTGACTTCGGACAAGTACTGCTTGTGAGGCAGAAGGCTCCCAAGGAGGCTGGGGGCCAATCACAGCTCCCAGGGTGCGCCCAGCCTAAGCCGATTGGTGAAGAAGGCTCCCAGGTACTTCCAATGATGGTATGCGGCTAGCCACAGCCACCCAGAATGCACTCAGCCCCGAACGCCAGGTGTGGAGGCTCCCAAGGACCTCTATAGATGTTGGGGGCTAACCGCAGGCACCCAGGGTGCCCCCAGCCCCGAGATCAGGAAGGCTTCTTGGGACCTCCAAGCCCAATGGTTGGAGGGGGAGTAAGAGCCCCTTGTGGCTGGAGGTTAGAGAAGCCCAAATGCCCTTGACTGGTGAGTGAGTGGCATATCTGGCTTGAGAATCCCAGGGAGTGGGTTAAAGTCCCTGGATTGCATAAAATTAACCTAGAGGGTATGTCATATGGCCAACGGCCAAACCAACGTAAAAGCATCTGATCTTGTCTGATCTCAGAAGCCAAGCAGGCTCAGGCCTGGTTAGCACTTGGATGGGAGACCACCTGGAAATACCTGGTGTCATAGGCCTTTATTTCTGCCTCGCTCGACTGGCAGGCTTTTGGCAGGGGCTCCAGCGTACCCTGACTTCGGACAAGTACTGCCAAGGAGGCTGGGGGCCAATCACAGCTCCCAGGGTGCGCCCAGCCTAAGCCGATTGGTGAAGAAGGCTCCCAGGATTTCCAATGATGGTATGTGGCTAGCCACAGCCACCCAGAATGCACTCAGCCCCGAACGCCAGGTGTGGAGGCTCCCAAGGACCTCTATAGAGGTTGGGGGCTAACCGCAGGTACACAAGGTGCCCCCAGCCCCGAGATCAGGAAGGCCTCCTGGGACCTCCAAACCCAATGGTTGGAGGGTGAGTAAGAGCCCCTTGTGGCTGGAGGTTAGAGAAGCCCAAATGCCGTTGACTGGTGAGTGAGTGGCATATCTGGCTTGAGAATCCCAGGGAGTGGGTTAGAGTCCCTGGATGGCTTGTAATTAACCTAGAGGGTACGTCATATGGCCAACGGCCAAACCACTGTAAAAGCATTCAATCTTGTCTGGTCTCGGAAGCTAAGCAGGCTCAGGCCTGGTTAGCACATGGATGGGAGACCACCTGGGAATACCCAGTGTCATAGGCCTTTAGTTCTGCTTCGCTCGGCTGGCAGGCTTTTGGCCAGGGCTTCCAGCGTACCCTGACCTCGGACGAGTACTGCTCATGAGGCAGAAGGCTCCCCGGTACCCCCATGGAGGCTAGGGGCCAATCACAGCCTCCCAGGGTGCCCTTAGCCTAAGCCGATAGGTGAAGAAGACTCCTAGGTTCTTCCAATGATGGTATGCGGCCAGCCACAGCCACCTAGAGTGCACTCAGCCCCGAACACCAGGTGTGGAGGCTCCCAAGGACCTCTATATAGGTTTGGGGCTAACCGCAGGCACCCAGGGTGCCCCCAGCCCCGAGATCAGGAAGGCCTCCTTGGACCTCCAAGCCCAATGGTTGGAGGGTGAGTAAGAGCCCCTTGTGGCTGGAGGTTAGAGAAGCCCAAATGCCCTTGACTGGTGAGTGAGTGGCATATCTGGCTTGAGGATCCCAGGGAGTGGGTTAGAGTCCCTGGATGGCTTGAAATTAACCTACTTGTAAGAGGGTATGTCTATGGCAAGGCCAAACCAACGTTAAAAAAGCTCATCCGATCTTGTCTGATCAAGAAGCTAAGCAGGCCAGGCCTGCGGTTAGAGACTGGATGGGAGACCCCCTGGAAATACAAGGTGTCATAGGCCTTAGTCTGCCTCGCTCGATGGCAGGCATTTTGGCCAGGGGCTCCAGCGTACACTGACCTCGGACAAAGTACTGCCCGTGAGGCAGAAGGACTCACCGGGCCCCATGGAGGCCAGGGGCCAAATACAGCTCCACGGGTTGCTCTCCCCCAAGCCGATAGGTGAAGACAGGCTCTAGGTACTTCCAATGATGGTATGCAGACTAGGCCAGGCCCCCAGAGTTCACATCAGCCCGAACGCAAGGTGTGGAGGCTCCCAGGATGGGGGCCAATCAAAGCTCCCAGGGTGCCCTCAGCCTAAGCCGATAGGTGAAGAAGGTCTAGTACTTTCCATGTTGGTATGCGGAGTAGCCACAGCCACCCAGAGTGCACTCAGCCCCCAAACGCCAGGTGTGGAGGCTCCCAAGGACTCATAGAGGTTGGGACAACCTTTACCAGTAAGTTAAGAGCTTACGGTCCAATACTCACCCTCCTGTTGACCCCAGCATGCTGCCAGAGATGTCTATGGGATGGTTTACACGTTGGGAATTTGAGGTCCTAAACAGAATCCCAGGCTGTCCCATACAATCTTGTTATAGCTCATAAGTGCAAAAATACATATTCATAGCTTTTATGGGTTGGGATTGGGAGCAACAATATAAAAGTCAGCTATATAGCTTAAAGGGCATGTCCACCCACAAACTAAAATTAACACACATTGGCCCACTGTGTAGTTTAAAAAAGTTTTACCTTACTATATGCTCCTTTGGTTCTCCTGCAGTTCTTGTCCAAAGTCCAGGAAACTGAAGAGTCTCAAGTGTCTTCCGTATAAAAGGTTTCGCCTCCTCCTTGTCCTCGAGAAGAAGTGGCATACACAGGGGATCCTTTCCATGGCTGCCAGTACGGCCCCTGCTTGCAAGTTCCGGAAAGCAGGAGCCAGATCAGAGCACCTCAGGAGTTTGTAAGAAGAGTTCGGCGTTTTTTTTTTTTTTGTAAACTGTAAAAGCGGTGAGGGGGGGAAGAGTGGCCACAGGAGCAAAAAGCCCTCAACAGAGCATTAAATGAAATTGAGCTTTCTTAAATCAGAAGGTACATTACAATCAAGTCAGAAAATGGCAGCTCAGATCCTCCCCCATCCAGCTCGTTCGTAGAGCCCATCATGCATGCACAAGTACAGCTTAAGGAGTGCTCACTCCTCCACAAGCATGTAAAAGAAAGGGAAAAGAGCTGCAGCACTACATAAGGGCTATAATAAAAACACCACAGTCCGGGTGGGTCACAGCAACATACCAGGGGAAAGAGAAAATCACCTGACGCGTTTTCGGATAAGCAAGTCGTCCTTAATCATAGGTAAATGTTATTGTTACCACGTCCTCTTTTAAAAGCATAGGCATTCAATAAAAACAAAGTACAAGAACACACACCCCTCTTTAAAGGGCAAGTCCAGCCCGAAAATGAAACTACATACAGGTAAATCACCCTCCAAAATGGTAATAGTTTTGAAATCTGAAATATATAAGTCTAATCTGAAATCCCTGCATAATGTCATGTTCTGCTTCCTGATTCTTCCAGTTAAACTGTCAGTTATGGATTTGACAGTTGACATCACAGCCAATGACTGAATGTTACCCTGTCTGCTCTTCTGAGCATGCCCAGGATCAGTACAGGTTTCAAATTGTCAGTTTCCACGAGGAATCTAGAAGCATAACAGCATACAGTATGAATTTCATAGGACAAAGTATGATTATCAACTATTTAAAGAGGCCATTCTTTCTAACAGAGGTTAGAGGGTTGGAGTTGTCCTTAACCCTTTTCTTCCTATTCCAACAGATCATTATCCATTCTTAAAGAGACACAACATATAATCTCAATTTGGTTCACCGTTACACGAAAAAGCCCACAATGATTATTAAGTAAAAAACATAAAATCCAATAAGGATCCTGATTCGAGGACAGGTAGTGTAACCCGATGTGGGGAAAATAAACCATATACGCGACATATATATATATATAGTGTTTACCGAAACAATATATAATACAATATCCCAAACAATCAAAGCTTTCAAAACAAGTCATCATATGGTCTATACATATTGTGCAATGCAATGATAGTGTATTGATGCGATGTTTAAAGGGGAAGTTCAGTGCAACTAATGTACTTTCAGAAAAAAAAACAGTATTTTTAATCATTTTTTCCCAATCACCTGTCTGTGTATAAATAAATGCAACTGAAATACTGACTTCCTGTTTGCAGAACCCCTAGTACAGACCGTTATGGTCTTTCCTTGACCCAGGCTGGGTTGACTCAGTTGCTCAATAGGGATATAAGCATGTTGACCCATCCAAAACAGCCAATAAGTAGAAATACTGTTGGAACATTCAAGGATGTGGTGCATTCTGGGAGAAGAACCGTTAGAACCTAAAATGTCAGCTCACTAATGTCAACAGCAGGGAACAGCAAAGGGTTGATTGATTTTTCAAAATGGAAGAGAAATGATGTAGAATAACTAAGTATGCATTACACAAACCAACAATTTAACAAATATTGATAATTTCCATGAACTGTCCCTTAAATTGATTCCATTAAATATCAAATAACAGGTACCCTTTATAGACCATTGCAAAAAATTAACTTTTTTTGTTATCATAACTATCATGCCAGACTACAGCCTACATTCTTATATATATTGCAAGGCTACCCATGTTGTCATTTACAACGTTTGCAATTGAGAATGCAAACAATATTATGTAATAAAAATGGCATTGCCCAAAAATCCAAGAAAATCATTTATAAATAAAAACAGCATTCCCAGAGAAAGGACATGAAACATCAACAAGTTACTCCTTCATGTCTCAATGTTAAACACATATTATACACATGATGTTTAGCAGGACAGAGGTGTTGATAAACCTTCCAGTTTGAATGTTCATTTAAAATAGGGTACAGGTCTGTAAGTACTTAGAACTATATATTTGGCTTATCTAATAGTTATATTTTTTCTTTGTTTTCTAGTACCGTAGGATTAACTCATTATTTATAGATTTAATGCTAATCTTCTATCACTAGAAGATCTATCGCTGAAAATTGTTCAGGTCACGTCAGACTGAACTGTGGGAAGAAGAAGGCCGATCATCTGTGATAAGTAAGGTTAAGCGACTACGATTATTATAGAGAACCTTGCTGGTTAGTGGTAATGGATTCAATGTGGGGTACTGAATACTGGAGGATGTTGGCTTTCTGGCACCATATTTGTCGTTTGTTTGTTGTGTGGTAGTGAGTTTATAAACAGTGGAAACAGCCTTTTCTGTGAGCCTATTATTATCATTCCAACATAGCACTGTGACTTTGTTAATACATCCACAGTATATAAGGTCTCCTTATATACTGTGGACCCATCATTGTAAATCCATCATTGATAAGCATGGCCAGTCAGTCTTCGAATAAAATATTGGTTTAATTAATTGCAGTGTATTATACAGTGGGCTTATTAGATATACAACAGGGTTCTGTCATAGCCATATCTGTATTTTAATGCCCTTTAATTAAAACCATAGTCATTACTTTTACTGGGGGCATCAGTCCCTTATGACATCAAATATCTTCCCGTGCAAAAACAAAGAGCAGAGTTCAAGATTTATGCCAAAGTGGACTGTTGCAATGACAATGAGTGTGCGTTCACTAAAGCATTGTGTATCCCTTTCTGGAGGATATCTAAAGCCTTTATCTTACAGTAGCATTATTCAGATTTGCACCATATTCATTAATTACCAGTGTCTTCTCAATTTTTTTTCAAAAAATTTCCCTGCCATTTATTTGTCCAACTGTGCTTCCATATGCTGTCAATGATGATAGATCTCTGTGAAAATAATGAATCAATAGATCTGCTGGCTATGAATGTCAAACCTTTCTAGAACACATTACACACTATCTGGTTCCAAAGGGTCATGGAATTATTACTACAAATAGCTAAACATACCTAGTATGTTTATCTGTAGTATTCAGTTAGATCCACTGGACTTGAAGGTTAGTTCTTAAAGTCCTAGGTAACAAAGTCAATGAGCGACCGTACACTTATCTTTCTTTGTCTCTCTTCCACTGGACCATCTGCCAGTATAATAATAATACAATAAACGAAGGACGAGGACTCACAAGCAGTTAAAGGGCATGTCCACCCCAAAACTATAATCCCCCAAATACTGGCCCCTCATGTAGTGTGTTTAATCCTTACCTCACATCCCAGCTCCATATGGTTCTCCTGTAGTCCCCCCCCAAAGTCCCCACAAAACTGCCTACCTACCTGGCCTCCGAGAGAAGTTTGGCATGCGTACTGCAGCCCTCTCCCCCTCCCTCCCCCTCCCTCTCCCCCTCCTATCTCTCTCAGGATCCTTCCCCCTAGCATAAATCCCTTAGATATAGTATTCCCCCCCCCCGGTCCCCCAGCCCCAACGCTACCATTTTATTTTAGAAAGTGCCACCGAATACTCTACTTCTTACTCCTCCCCTCTTCCTCCCTGCACTGAATGACCGGCAGCCGCGTCTGATTGGCTGGCCACTCAGCCAAACACGACGAGACTGGACCGGTCCTCCTGACCCCTCTGCTTGCCATTTCTCGCAAGCAGAGGGCCGTCAGCGGGCGGGGGAAGAGGGAGTAAGTGAGAGTTTGGGCACTTTCTACAGAATGAAAACATAGCGGTTGGGGCTGGGGAGACAGGGAGGAATACTATATTTAACAAAAATGTTTTAAGGGTGACATACCCTTTAAACTGCAAACGTTTATGCTGCGGACATTTTCGGACATCAGTGTGCCCTTTTCCAAGATGTAACATAACTGACCCTCCACATGGGAGGTTAAATAGCATGTCACACACCCGCCGCCTTACGCCATGGTGCACAAGAGAAAAATCAAAGTCCAATACCCTATGTGTACATATGTCCATTATATATTCAAAGTTCTTAGACAAAATTGTGTCCACTAAAACTGTTGTTTAATCCAAAATCGCTGTAATAACCACCACTTTTGGAGATTTACCTGGATAGCAGATAAGTATCACATTACAATATATACACCGACAATGGACTGGCTCTATATTCATGCCTGACCATAAAGAAGAGGCAAAAACTGTACCTATTTACCATAGTTTAAGTTAATATTTAACATAGAGCATGATACAACAAACTTCATATTTTAGTAACCAGCTTTAAGGATGGAAGGGCACTGTAAAAATCCTATTATATTCATTTGGAAGCGGACAGCTTTAAAACCTACTCTCCTGCTTGAGCCTCAACAGTAATGCATGTGAGCATGGGCACGGAACGTTTGAGGCTCAAGCACGAGAAACAAGGAAATCCTCAGAGGGGGCCGGAGCTAACATTCAGCACAAACCAGTAACAAGATGTCAAGCAAACCTTTCAAGGTCAAAGTTAGGCTCTGGAATGCATAGGTAAAAAAAATATGGCAACGGTTTTATTTTTAAGCTGCAGCTTACAATGAACATAAACTGATTTACAGTGCACTTATACTTAACTTTTATCGGTACCTGCTATCTTTAACATTTTCTCTCAGCTCGGTACCTTCTTTATCAGGCAACCTATAAAGTAAAGCACAGGTATAAAGTTATACAGTCCTATATATCTGTGTAATCAAAACATTTTCAGTAATACAATGTACAAGATATATCTAGCAACGTGCACTCATCACTTGCAACATAAGGCTTATGACTGTTGTTCAGTTTGCAAGAATAGTTAAGGTAAGTTTGAATAATATTACACTGAATGTTGTAATGGACGCAACTTCATTTCCTACTGGTTTTATACTGTTGTTCTACGTTGTTCTGAACACACCACTTCAATTGGGACAATTATGTTTATTTTGGCAAAATGCCTAGCCACCGCTAGCATGGTGTTTTCTTTCAAAATTGCGGATATCACTTGTGTTGTTTCTGTAATCCTTATCAATAATTTTGTCCTACTGGTTTGGCCTAATAAACTTTTGCCTCAAGGGCATTTATCATGTAAACCACATTTTTTGTGTGCATGTTTTGGGATGGCACACAGTATCCACTTAAGTTATCGAGATACAGCATTGTGCAATTAAGACAGGGTAGGTACGTCCTTCTTCTTGTGTTTGTACCTCTTGTTCTGGGCTGGGGCAATGTCAGATGGACATAACATATCTTTTAATAGTTTTACTCTCTTATAACAAAAAAACATAGAAAATAGTAACCATGCCATTCTGGCCCCATCCATATCAATCATTATCTGCACATCGCATACTATAACAAAGGGGTGTTAGTATACATTACGTGATCAAATGAATGAAAAGCTCCAACACGTCCAGCAGGTAACCCCAGTCTGGAAGGTCCTAACGTACTAACCTTTTCAATTTTCTTTTTATTCAATTATGATTAGCAAACTTTTGCATTTCTCATTCTTACACACGGATTCATATAACAGGCTCTCCATCCCCCCTCCCCCCCCCGCCCCCCCCCTCCTTTGCTTTTAATTAAAATGAGGGAGAGAGTGCATCCAGTGCTTAATATTAAAGTCATAGGAACCTCCCAAAAAAAAGGGGTGTGGGGGTGTCCATTACCCAACCGAGGCTGACCCAAGGATCCCAATAAATACATTACAATACAAGAATTGTAAGAAGCACCCAATAGCTAATTTTATAACTAATCTTAGCCGGAAGTGCTACTGATCTTGGTAAACATTTAACAAACATAGAAAATATAATCAATGCCATTCCTAGGCCCCATACAGTATCATTCAAGGTAAACCCCACCGTCGGAAGGTCCAAATGTCTAGACCTTTTCAATTTCTTTTACTTCAATTACGATTGAGCACACTTTTGGCATTTCTCATTCTTCACACTGGATCCATAATACAAAAGCTACAGGTTTGTGAAACAGAATCACCAAACTTATGCTCCTGTCTTAGTATGGGCCATACTTCTTATGATACGTTCGTCCCCTGCTCTGTTTACACGTATTTTGTTTACCACAGAATGTACATTTTGGATCCACTTGTTATAGGTTGATTTTTCAAAAGATCTTTCCTTATCAGTTTTACTTACTTCTAATTTGCGCTTTCTTAGCTCACCCTCTTGATTTCATACCTTTCTCTAGAATGTATATACAGGGTTTTGACGGCCTTATCATATAGTGTCATTGCTGTGTAATTCTCTTTGCCACTTACAAACTGGCCTTGGATCCGCTTTGAACACTTTTGGATGGTGGGGAAAACTTCGTAGCCAGTATAAGTGTTGTCTTACTCTGTGGACTGGTGTATAAGTCAGTTACAATTTTGCCATCACATAGGTGCAATTTCCATCTAGAAGGAGATAAGACTATCTTTAGATACGAATATGTGAATTTTGTATTGTATCAAAAAATTAGAAATAGATTTGGCTGGTGTCAGGGAAGTTCTGTGGTAGAGGAGACATTCTGCTATACATTTAACACCCTCTTCTTGTGGATTTGAGCGACTGTATATCCACCCCACACAAATAGTCTCATTACTTAGTGGACCAATATCCTTCAACTACTAAGAATCAGTTCATATTTCCCACTCGAGCTTATTTTTGTGCTGTGGTTGAATGTACTGGTCCACAAAATTGTGAGATGATGACCCAATGCCGAGAGAGCTATTGTGGTTCCGCCTGGTGGTTTATCTAGTCATCTTGTGAATTTTGAGGTAGTAGTGTACAACACAGGTGTTCTTGGGCAATCTCTTTTATCAGGAGAAAGGTTTTCCATTTCACTTATTGGTATTATATATGTGTTTTTGTCATCTACCATTAAATCTATTACTCTCTTAATTTACCATGTACGGGTCTGTGAAGAATCTTACATAGTGTCTAGGGCGTTGTGTACGGTTTGCTCAGGATTTCCGCCTATACTCTGTAATCGACAATGACGGGACTATAGCTCACCCCTACTCGTTTTCTTAATCGCTGTTGTCTGTTGTTATTTTGTAGATTCTCTAGGCTGAGGCCACATACAACGCATCAGATGTGCACGCTTTATGTGCATTACCGCGCGTTAGTATTTGCGTTTGCGTTGTTTTCACTTAAATTCTTTTAAAGCGAAAACTGCAAGCGATTGCGCAAAAGACTACTCGCCGCAAAACCGAGACGGACGCCAATCGCATGCGCATCGGAATAGCAGGGACACGTTCGGTTCCAGCGATTCACATGTTTAGACGGAAAATCACGGCGTGATGCAAAATGCTATTCGCCGCAAACGTGCTAGTTGTGGCCCTAGCCCTTAATGCCCTTTTTCCTTCAGAGTTAAATTGGGGGTGGTTTGCCTTTTTTCTAGTAGTGCCTGGGCTTCCTCCACTGCTAGACTGGTAAACATTTCCAATTTGCACTTTGTACATCACGGTATAAAAGTGATTTTCTTTCTTAGTGGTCCGGTAACGCTATGCCACTACTAGGTTCTTTTAAAATAATTCTTAATTTTATAACCTTCTATAACAAGTTTAGAAGTCTACTTCCCACTCTATAGGGCCTATGCCATCATGTTGGTACAAACCCAACCCCTATTCAAACCAAGAGGTCTTAATCATTATTTAAAAACACGGGATGAGGATATTGATACTAAGTTATTACCTTACATTCTCCTTCCTTTTTCTCAAGTACATCTCCCTCCTTTGGGGTGGTGGTGCTTTTGGTTCAGCTTCTTGTTCTGCCGATTCCCCCGCTGGTCATGTCTGCCTGAATCCAGGCCTAAAAAAAGGGATTGTAAGATTGACTTGACTGTTTTCTCCTTCGCTGCGGACCGAACCACTGCGATCTTTTCCACTCACACTTTTTTCTTCGTTGGTCGCCATCTATATTTTCACTTAACTATTCACGGCAAATGCAACGTCATAAGCCTATGTGCAAGTTATGAGTTCTACAATGCTAGATATCATTGTTACATTGTACTGTACTGAAAATGTTTGATTACACAGATGATATAGACTGGGGTACACTAGGGTATTGGACTTTGATTTCTCTTGTGCACCAATTGGGTAAGAGGCGGTGTATGTGATTGCTGATTTAACTCCCATTTGGGAAGGTCAGTTGTTATGCTTGTGAAAAGGGGCACGCTGAAACATGTCGCTACGCAATAACGTTTGCAGATTTAACTGATTGTTGAGTCCTCACCTTTCTATTATTGGATATAGTTCTAAAGTCCCTTGTCATCCACACATGCTTTCCAAGTTCAGGATCTAATGCTCTTATCTGAATTCCACAGATAACATTAACTGGAGTCCAGAATACAGTCTACTAGGGACAAAGTGAGATTGAGGAAAAAAAAAGTGACAACTAGTACTGTTTTTTTTCATCAATTCCACTTGTGTCCCTTTCTAGTGGTTAGGTAACATCCCGTTTTTCCTTTCAAAAGGAAATAATTCAGGCCTGTAGTGTTTTCGTCATTACACACTTCCCTACGTTACCCCCATATAACCCGTTCAATTTGGTTTAATCATCTATTAGATTACGCTCATCCTAATGGCACAACAAAGAGACCAAATACTATAAGTTAAACGTAAAAATCTTATTAGATAGTACATTAAAAGCTATAAAGCAGCACCAACATTCACACTAATAAAAAAAATATACAATGGTAGTAGGGAAGGCCGGTTCGCGGATCGACCGGTCCGCCGCCTGACCTTATCCCGTCGCGAACGGCGGGGGATTTTTTCCACATCCGAACTTCCCGATTCGCAGATTTTCACAGTTTCGAAATATTCGAAATTACGAGTTTCGCGTATTTTCGACAATTGCAGAATACGCGGAAAACAAATATTTTCGAAAATACAAGGATTCCCTTAATTCCATACATATATATATTTCGAAAATTTTCGAATTACGAGGACCTACTTTATTTCAAAATCATATTTTCGAAAATACATGAAAACTCGGTAATTCCCCTAAAACCGATGAAAACTCGTAATTTCGCAATTTTCGAAAATACCGAAAATCTCGTATTTCATGGGTATTTTAAATTTTATAAAACGAGGTCCGCTCGCGGATTTTCCGAATTTTCGAATTGTTTGAAAATTCGCGGATCCTCGTAAGCAACCGGATTTTGCGAGTTCGGACATCTCTAATGTAAGTCATAATAAAAAATGGTGGGCTTGCAATAACAGCAGATGCAACAGAAACAACAGGGGGGAAGAAATTAAACCTTCACAATTACCAATATTGCCCATGAAAGTGGCTGACCTATGATTAGTAAGTCTAACTAAAGGGGACAAAATGCATCAGGCGGTTCTGTGATGTTGTGTGATTTGATTTTTAGTATATAACTTATGCTCTGCTAGCCCAGTCGTCCAGTTACCCTGATCCCCGCATGACCGGATGGATAATACAGGTAACGTTTCTATTTGGTTGGGCTGCGACTATACCTATAGCAGCCTATTTGGACTTAAAGCATGTCTTGCATTTTTTATATTTGTGGTGTGCAAATGGCAATAAGCCAGGGACCCGTGTTTTGGATAATAATCAAGCACTTAACGGATGTATTTGGGCACAGACGCCCTGCCATGGGCTTTTAAATGAAAAAAAAAATATATCCCAATGTACAGAGCCAAAATTGATTTAAAGATGTGTCATTTGGTGTTCTTCGATTTTTCAGACAGGGACCTATTCTTCAACAATAATCTTATACCTTTTTACATATAGTATGTCTTTGTTGCAGCGTTTCTCTGTCAGTATCAATAATAAGGAACGGAGACGCGGGATATTTTCCGCTACCATGGCACTCTGTTAGACCGTTTAAAAGGTCTGTCTGTTAACACAACTGTATTTAAATCAGGAAAGTTTCATTAACAGCAAGCCTGCAGTTGGCTCTCACTCTCACAACCTTTACTAAACAAATTATAGTCCTATAACCGAACTGAAATTTCATATATGACAATTATACTGTAGCCTCAACCGAATAAATCTAGATAACAAATGTTATTGAATGTACCAATGTACGTTTAAACCTATCTACTATAAAATGCTTATGTAAGTACTTATATGTATTCCTGTTAAACCTTGGCTGAGCACAAATAAAAATTATCAGTCCTGCACTTAAATGTGTTTTAGCCTTAGATAATTTATGAACAAAATGATGTACCACATCTTATACATATAATATAATTGCATCAATAAAACAAAATACTAGCTACATAATTATAATCATAGGTATAAAATGCTTATTGACACTGATACCCAAAAGCACATAACTAACATTAACATGTCAAATTTTCATACACCACTAAGTTTTGTACTTTTGGGGGTTTAATTCTCCCTTCAGGCAAAAGTCATAGGAACTGTTAATCCTAAAATCATTGGGCTTAACTTTGTGTGCGTGACAGGAGTACATTTAACGAGTCATGTAGTTAAGCTATTAAATGGCAAAGACTATATAACAGCGTGACTGTTAAAATACTCTTTGTATTGATGTCTGCTGAGAGGTTGCTGTACACTTTAAAAAGGCAAAATACACTTTAAAGTCTATCTTAATCCAATGTAAACCCAAAAATGCACTTAAAACGCCATACAAACAGTTTTGCTTTGCCCAGCTGTATAGGAAGGCATGTATAAAGTTTTTATGTATGTGTAAATATGACCATTGAACTTGGCACATCATATATGGGCAGTCAGCGCACTACCAGTAGGACTGTTGTCAGATTTTTTTTATTTTTATGACACCTCAGAGGTTAATTAGGTTTGTAGAGAATGGAAAAAACCATTACACCAAATTTTGGTATTGGGGGATTTGCACAGCAGTTTAATTGGCCTCATCCCTCACTTTTTTAATGGAATATTATTGGCAGTTATGTTGCACAGTGTCACACTGATTCATACTAATTTGTTTTATTTCCTGTGGAAACCGATTGTGTTTCTCTTAATGAAGCACCAAATAGGTCCCTGAGCAACACAAATGTTTGACTATGTGTGACTAAATTAGGACGTAATCTAAACATGTGGCAATCCTTTCGTGCTAACTCTACAAAAAAACTGAGATGCATGAGGAAAAAGATAACCCCTGTATATGTAATTGAATGGCTTTGGTTTTCTTAAGCCTGGTACACTTACAACCTAAACTCTGCCCCGCCCAGCACCGCCCCCCCGAACACTGAAATGTAGGTTCGGGCCAAATACTGTAGTGGTTGTGTACTCAGCGTTTAAATGGCATTGAACAAAAAAAGCTCCGCATCATCTTTGTTCCATAGGTCCACAGCATGATACTTATTGAATGTGTCAAATTATATGCTTTTTTGAAAATGTATAATGCTTAGGACCCACGTGTGGCAATAGGTCTATCGATGTAGCTAGCTTCAGTAAAACAAAAACATTGTCGCAAAGCTATACAAGCTTATTTGAGCTTTTTTGCTATGGTGACAATAAACATGGCTTAGGACATTTAAACGTTCTCCTAAAACCAACATAATCACTGAGATTTTCTAGGCTTTTAATCTTACACGTCTTTGAATGCTTTTTGCTTAGCATGAATTTTGTCATTTAAGCAGACATGAAAACGTACCTAGGGATAGTAAACAATGGGAACCCTTAACACAAATAAATGTAAAATTAGATTTTTTGTGTGTTTTCGGCCAAAAAATTATCTCCATACAAACTATAACACTCCTGTGATGTTATAGCATGTTAGGCCTAATCTGAGAGCTAATAAGTTAGAATCCCTGATCCTACCAATAGGTCTGGTCAAGCAAACTATGATTTGATATTAGGAGTAAGTCAGACTACTCTATATTGCTATTTGGTGATTAAAGTGAAACAATTACAGAGACCACCCCAGAAATTGGTGACAGTCCATCGCTGTAGATTTTTTTACATTTGGCTCCCGTGACATGATGACCACAGATTTTTACCAACCACTCAGGGCACAAACCTAGATATATTTCATCACCAGAAAGGGCTATCATATAACTGCAGCAGCATTATCAACATCGTCATCTGCTACGGACTAGTAGCAACCATTTTCTCTTAGAATTAAATTTAAGGGCTCTATAGTGGGAAAAATGAACTTTTTTTTCTTTGTTTCCATGTGTTTCTATTAAGTCCCCACAACCCCCATAGTGTCTTCACTATCCAGATTCCACTCGTCGTGTTCTGAGATACACACCAACTTAGAAGAATACGAGAGATCTGCATTTCCTCTACTCCTACTGGACTGTCAATGAGATAACAGCATTAGCAGGGGGAGATGAGGAGTAGTTGATGGTAGATATAAGGCTGCCACTGACCCCCCTTTGTAGCTTTTCATGATTGAAGTATTGTCACAGTTGGAGATCGTAAACTGTACTGTTCTCCTGTTCCGTGTCTCCAGAACAGCTTGCTTCTATTGGCCACTGTGCGTGGGTTGTTGGTTTTTTCAGGTGTTGAACGTTAACTTTACTTACTGCCTACTGCACCATGTTAAGCTTGTCGGTTTTAGCCGGAGTGAGACTTGGAGGAGTAACAGAGGTTGAGGGGAAGGGGGGGAGTGCTTGCACAACAGATCTGAACACCATGGGTTAAACAGAGTCCACTAACATAGATAGGATTAAGGAGCACTAGAGTAATGCATTTAACTTTGCAAAGGGCAATTGTTTTTTTTTTCCTATAGAATGACCCTTATCAAATAAAGGTGAAAAAAAAAATGGAAACATTGTTTCAGCAGAATATTTTAATAGCCAAATTCAATTTGAAAAAAATTTTAATTTTTTTTGGCACAATTATAGTGAAAGATCAAGAAGGACATTACACAAATGTCAACCATGTTATTATTTTCAGTTTCCTTTTAAATGATGGCTTTTTACTAATTGAGGCTGAATAAAGACACTTACATACATCCTAACTTGATCCAGAGCGAAAGCAAAAAAAAAAAAAAAAAAACAAAAAAACTCTAAAAAAAAAAAAAAGCTAAAAGGGTGGTAAAAATACGCGCTGCCCCCACACTGAATGTGGAAGAAGACACTCACACATCTTTAGATTTTAAAAGAGTTGAAAAATTGTTGGAACAGATGGATGCAAATCATCATCGAACTTCATCGAAATGTCATAATGATACATGTAAATCACAATCCCTTCTAAAAGCTACTCCCTACCACCAACTTATTGTGGACGATGACGGACTACTAGTATTTTTCTTCTCCCTATGATTGTTTGTACCACAATGGCATCTCCCCATGGCAAAGTGATTTTGTAAATGTGAGATG
This sequence comes from Hymenochirus boettgeri, assembly GCA_019447015.1. NCBI lineage: Eukaryota > Metazoa > Chordata > Amphibia > Anura > Pipidae > Hymenochirus > Hymenochirus boettgeri. The sequence continues at coordinate 94,281 of JAACNH010000254.1, read as the reverse complement.
TCCACCCAACCCCCCCCCCCAAAACCTGAAGTTAACCCAACTACTGGTCTCACTCTGACGTAATAAAAAAAGTTCCCAAAACCTGGCCACCAGGAGCCTGGCAGAAGTTCCATATAGGACCTCTGCCTCCTTGTCCTCCTCCTCCGCCGGGAAATTTTGCCATGGCCGCAGCGCCACCCCACCCCCCTCACCCAACGTTTTGTCTCCTCCGCTCCCTAGCAATAAATCCCCTTTCTGTAATGTAGGGCCTCCTTCCCTCCCCCATCCCCCCAACCGCACCACCGCTTTATACTTTTTTGCAAACCTCCCCCTAATGAACCCCTCCCACTCTACACATTACCTCTTTCCCCCCCTTCTAGATAGCTGGAAGCCGAGTGTCCGTGATTGTCTTTCCTCCAGGCAAACACTGGCATGGATTCGGTTCCGTCGCCCTGCTTCCACTTTCATGCAACAGAGGGCCGTGAACAGTATGTGTGGAGGAGAGAAATGCTTAATATAGATGGGGGGATTTTCTGCCAAAAACGTAATATGGTATCGAGGATGGTGTGGCGGAGCCCCTCTACACTCAGTAAAAGTTTAAAATGGTGGTGGACATGACCTTAAATGCACATGGTAAATACTATACTTCCCTCCCTAATAGGCTGACCATCCTATGACTAACCCACTTTGGGAATATGCTTGCAACATATTCTTTTGTTATGTATTAATAGAATATTTCCTCCATTTGGGAGTATGTATATCATACCAGGTACTCTCAATATATTTTATGTTTTTAGAAACCCCTCACCGGACAATTTGTAAAGCTATTAACATGAAAGAAACCTTCCTCACAGAAGATAAAAACTTCTTTTATTCACTTGTACATTCCTCTGATATGAATCTATTGGTTGAACAAGTGCAACAGAGAGTTATTGTATTCCCATGAATATATTTATATAAAAGTGATATATTCCTTTACAAAAACGCTTCGTCAATTGTAAACAGCTCTACTTGTTAATCTGCCTACCGTCAAGCCCATTAATTCCACTGATTTTTTTTAAATTTCCAAGATGTCCTTTTGATCTGGGGGACCCCCATGGAGGCCAGGGGCCAATCACAGCTCCCAGGGTGCCCTCAGCCTAAGCCGATAGGTGAAGAAGGCTCCTAGGTACTTCCAATGATGGTATGCGGCTAGCCACAGCCACCCACAGTGCACTCAGCCCCGAACGCCAGGTGTGGAGGCTCCCCAGGACCCCAGGGTGCCCCTAACCCCGAGATCAGGAAGGCTTCCTAGGACATCCAAGCCCAATGGTTGGAGGGGGAGTAAGAGCCCTTTATGGCTGGAGGTTAGAGAAGCCCAAATGCCCTTGGCTGTTGGGTGAGTGGCATATCTGGCTTGAGAATCCCAGGGATAGTGGGTTTAGAGTCCCGGGATGGCTTGAATAACTAGCAGGGATGTCATATGGCCAACGAGGCCACCAAGTTGTAAAAGCATCCGATCTTGTCTATCTCAGAAGCTAAGCAGGCTCAGGCTGGTTAAGACTTGGATGGAGACCACCTGGAAATACAGGTTTCATAGGCCTTTAGTCTGCTCGCTCGAGTCTGTCGCAGGGCTTTGGCCAGGGGATCCAGCGTACCTGACCTCGGACAAGTACTGCTTGTAGGCGGCAGAAGGCTCCCCGGACCCCCATGGAGGCCAGGGGCCAATCACAGCTCCCAGGGTGCCTAGCCTAAGCCGGATGGTGAGAAGGTCAAGGGGGATTATTCCAATGATGGTAGCTGGCTAGCCAAGCCACCCAGAGAGACTCAGCCCGAACGCACAGCGTGTGGAGGCTCCCCAGGACCTCTATAAGAGTTGGGGGGCTAACCGCAGGACACCAGGGTGCCCCCGCCCCGAGGATGAGGAAAGGCTTCACTGGGGACCTCCAAGCCCATGGTGGGAGGGGGAGTAAGAGCCACTTGTGGCGGAGGTAGAGACGCCCAAAGCCCTGGACTGGTGAGTGGTGCAACTAGCTTGAAAAATCCGAGGAGTGGGTTAGAGTCCCTGGAGTGGCTTGAAATTAAACCTGTAGAGGGTATGTCATATGGCCACGGCCAAACCAACGTAAAAAAGTCATCCGATCTTGTCTGATTTCAAAGAAGCTAAGCAGGCGCAGGCCTGGTTAGAGCACTGGATGGGAGACCACCCTGGAAATACAAGGTGTCATAGGCCTTAGTTCTGCCTCGCTCGATGGCAGTGCATTTTGGCCAGGGGCTCCAGCGTACCCTGACCTCGGACAAAGTTACTGCCCGTTGAGGCAGAAGGACTCACCAGGGCCACCATGGAGGCCAGGGGCCAATACAGCTCCGGGTTGCCTCGTCCCCAAGCGATAGGTGAAGACAGGCTCTAGGTACTTCCAATGATGGTATTGCAGACTAGGCCAGAGCCCCCGAGTTCATCAGCCCGAACGCAAGGTGGGAGGCTCCACGGAGGGGGCCAATCAAAGCTCCAGGGTGCCCTCAGCCTAAGCCGATAGGTGAAGAAGGCTCTAGTTACTTCCAATGTTGGTATGCGGACTAGCCACAGCACACCCAGAGTCACTCAGCCCCAAACGCCAGGCTGTGGAGCTCCCAAGGACACTATAGAGGTGGACATCACCTTTACCAGTAAGCTTAAGGAGCTTCGGTCAAACTCACCCTCCTGTTGACCCCAGCATGCTGCCAGAGATGTCTATGGATGGATTTACACGTTTGGGAAATTTGAGGTCCTAAACAGAATCCAGGGCGTCCCATACAATCTTGTTATAGTCATAAGTGCAAAATAAATATTCAGTAGCTTTTATGGGGTTGCCGGATTGGGAGAACAATAAAAAAGTAGCATATAAGCTTAACAGGGCATGTCCACCACAAACTAAAATGTAACCCACTATTGGCCCACTGTGTAGTTTAAAAAAGTTTTACCTTACTATATGCTCCTTTGGTTCTCCTGCAGTTCTTGTCCAAAGTCCAGGAAACTGAAGAGTCTCAAGTGTCTTCCGTATAAAAGGTTTCGCCTCCTCCTTGTCCTCGAGAAGAAGTGGCATACACAGGGGATCCTTTCCATGGCTGCCAGTCGGCCCCTGCTTGCAAGTTCCGGAAAGCAGGAGCCAGATCAGAGCACCTCAGGAGTTTGTAAGAAGAGTTCGGCGTTTTTTTTTTTTTTGTAAACTGTAAAAGCGGTGAGGGGGGGAAGAGTGGCCACAGGAGCAAAAAGCCCTCAACAGAGCATTAAATGAAATTGAGCTTTCTTAAATCAGAAGGTACATTACAATCAAGTCAGAAAATGGCAGCTCAGATCCTCCCCCATCCAGCTCGTTCGTAGAGCCCATCATGCATGCACAAGTACAGCTTAAGGAGTGCTCACTCCTCCACAAGCATGTAAAAGAAAGGGAAAAGAGCTGCAGCACTACATAAGGGCTATAATAAAAACACCACAGTCCGGGTGGGTCACAGCAACATACCAGGGGAAAGAGAAAATCACCTGACGCGTTTTCGGATAAGCAAGTCGTCCTTAATCATAGGTAAATGTTATTGTTACCACGTCCTCTTTTAAAAGCATAGGCATTCAATAAAAACAAAGTACAAGAATACACACCCCTCTTTAAAGGGCAAGTCCAGCCCGAAAATGAAACTACATACAGGTAAATCACCCTCCAAAATGGTAATAGTTTTGAAATCTGAAATATATAAGTCTAATCTGAAATCCCTGCATAATGTCATGTTCTGCTTCCTGATTCTTCCAGTTAAACTGTCAGTTATGGATTTGACAGTTGACATCACAGCCAATGACTGAATGTTACCCTGTCTGCTCTTCTGAGCATGCCCAGGATCAGTACAGGTTTCAAATTGTCAGTTTCCACGAGGAATCTAGAAGCATAACAGCATACAGTATGAATTTCATAGGACAAAGTATGATTATCAACTATTTAAAGAGGCCATTCTTTCTAACAGAGGTTAGAGGGTTGGAGTTGTCCTTAACCCTTTTCTTCCTATTCCAACAGATCATTATCCATTCTTAAAGAGACACAACATATAATCTCAATTTGGTTCACCGTTACACGAAAAAGCCCACAATGATTATTAAGTAAAAAACATAAAATCCAATAAGGATCCTGATTCGAGGACAGGTAGTGTAACCCGATGTGGGGAAAATAAACCATATACGCGACATATATATATATATAGTGTTTACCGAAACAATATATAATACAATATCCCAAACAATCAAAGCTTTCAAAACAAGTCATCATATGGTCTATACATATTGTGCAATGCAATGATAGTGTATTGATGCGATGTTTAAAGGGGAAGTTCAGTGCAACTAATGTACTTTCAGAAAAAAAAACAGTATTTTTAATCATTTTTTCCCAATCACCTGTCTGTGTATAAATAAATGCAACTGAAATACTGACTTCCTGTTTGCAGAACCCCTAGTACAGACCGTTATGGTCTTTCCTTGACCCAGGCTGGGTTGACTCAGTTGCTCAATAGGGATATAAGCATGTTGACCCATCCAAAACAGCCAATAAGTAGAAATACTGTTGGAACATTCAAGGATGTGGTGCATTCTGGGAGAAGAACCGTTAGAACCTAAAATGTCAGCTCACTAATGTCAACAGCAGGGAACAGCAAAGGGTTGATTGATTTTTCAAAATGGAAGAGAAATGATGTAGAATAACTAAGTATGCATTACACAAACCAACAATTTAACAAATATTGATAATTTCCATGAACTGTCCCTTAAATTGATTCCATTAAATATCAAATAACAGGTACCCATTTATAGACCATTGCAAAAAATTAACTTTTTTTGTTATCATAACTATCATGCCAGACTACAGCCTACATTCTTATATATATTGCAAGGCTACCCATGTTGTCATTTACAACGTTTGCAATTGAGAATGCAAACAATATTATGTAATAAAAATGGCATTGCCCAAAAATCCAAGAAAATCATTTATAAATAAAAACAGCATTCCCAGAGAAAGGACAGGAAACATCAACAAGTTACTCCTTCATGTCTCAATGTTAAACACATATTATACACATGATGTTTAGCAGGACAGAGGTGTTGATAAACCTTCCAGTTTGAATGTTCATTTAAAATAGGGTACAGGTCTGTAAGTACTTAGAACTATATATTTGGCTTATCTAATAGTTATATTTTTTCTTTGTTTTCTAGTACCGTAGGATTAACTCATTATTTATAGATTTAATGCTAATCTTCTATCACTAGAAGATCTATCGCTGAAAATTGTTCAGGTCACGTCAGACTGAACTGTGGGAAGAAGAAGGCCGATCATCTGTGATAAGTAAGGTTAAGCGACTACGATTATTATAGAGAACCTTGCTGGTTAGTGGTAATGGATTCAATGTGGGGTACTGAATACTGGAGGATGTTGGCTTTCTGGCACCATATTTGTCGTTTGTTTGTTGTGTGGTAGTGAGTTTATAAACAGTGGAAACAGCCTTTTCTGTGAGCCTATTATTATCATTCCAACATAGCACTGTGACTTTGTTAATACATCCACAGTATATAAGGTCTCCTTATATACTGTGGACCCATCATTGTAAATCCATCATTGATAAGCATGGCCAGTCAGTCTTCGATAAAATATTGGTTTAATTAATTGCAGTGTATTATACAGTGGGCTTATTAGATATACAACAGGGTTCTGTCATAGCCATATCTGTATTTTAATGCCCTTTAATTAAAACCATAGTCATTACTTTTACTGGGGGCATCAGTCCCTTATGACATCAAATATCTTCCCGTGCAAAAACAAAGAGCAGAGTTCAAGATTTATGCCAAAGTGGACTGTTGCAATGACAATGAGTGTGCGTTCACTAAAGCATTGTGTATCCCTTTCTGGAGGATATCTAAAGCCTTTATCTTACAGTAGCATTATTCAGATTTGCACCATATTCATTAATTACCAGTGTCTTCTCAATTTTTTTTCAAAAAATTTCCCTGCCATTTATTTGTCCAACTGTGCTTCCATATGCTGTCAATGATGATAGATCTCTTGAAAATAATGAATCAATAGATCTGCTGGCTATGAATGTCAAACCTTTCTAGAACATATTACACACTATCTGGTTCCAAAGGGTCATGGAATTATTACTACAAATAGCTAAACATACCTAGTATGTTTATCTGTAGTATTCAGTTAGATCCACTGGACTTGAAGGTTAGTTCTTAAAGTCCTAGGTAACAAAGTCAATGAGCGACCGTACACTTATCTTTCTTTGTCTCTCTTCCACTGGACCATCTGCCAGTATAATAATAATACAATAAAGAAGGACGAGGACTCACAAGCAGTTAAAGGGCATGTCCACCCCAAAACTATAATCCCCCAAATACTGGCCCCTCATGTAGTGTGTTTAATCCTTACCTCACATCCCAGCTCCATATGGTTCTCCTGTAGTCCCCCCCCAAAGTCCCCACAAAACTGCCTACCTACCTGGCCTCCGAGAGAAGTTTGGCATGCGTACTGCAGCCCTCTCCCCCTCCCTCCCCCTCCCTCTCCCCCTCCTATCTCTCTCAGGATCCTTCCCCCTAGCATAAATCCCTTAGATATAGTATTCCCCCCCCCCGGTCCCCCAGCCCCACCGTACCATTTTATTTTAAAAGTGCCCGAACACTTCACTTCCTTACTCCTCCCCTCTTCCTCCGCTGCACTGAATGACCGGCAGCCGCGTCTGATTGGCTGCCACTCAGCCAATCACGACGCGACTGGCCGGTCCCCGCCCCTCTGCTTGCATTTCTCGCAAGCAGAGGGCCGCAGCGTGGCGGGGGAAGAGGGGAGTAAGTGAGAGTTTGGGCACTTTCTACAGAAGAAAACATAGCGGGTTGGGGCTGGGAGACAGGGAGAATACTATATTAACAAAAATGTTGTGTAAGGGTTGACATACCCTTTAAATCTGCAAACGTTTATTGCTTGCGCAGTTTTCGGACATCAGTGTGCCTTTTCAAATTAATAACTGACCCTCCCACATGGGAGGTTAAATAGCATGTCACACACCCGCCCCTTAACGCATGGGTGCACAAGAGAAAAAGTCAAAGTCCAATACCCTATGTGTACATAGTTGTCCATATATATCAAATTTCTTAGTCACAAAATTGTGTCCACTAAAACTTTGTTTAATCCAAAACCTGTATACACCACCACTTTTGGAGATTGTACCTGGATAGCAGATAAGTAATCACTATTAACAATATACACCGACAAGGAACTGGCCTATATTCATGCCACCATAAAGAAGAGGCAAAAAACTGTACTATTTACCATAGTTTAAGGTTACTTATTTAAATAGAGCATAATACAAAATTCATATTTTAGTCAACCAGCCTTTTAAGGATGGAAGGCACTGTAAAATCTATTATGTATTCAATTTGGAAGCGACAGGCTTTAAAACCTACTCCTGCTTGAGCCTCAACCAGTAATGCTGTGAGATGGGCACGGAACTGTTTGAGGTCAAGCAGAGAAATGCATAGGAAATCTCAGAGGGGGCGGAGCTAAACATCAGCGCAAACCAGTAAAAATGTCAGCAAACCTTTCAAGGTACGAAATTGGCTCTGAACTGCATAGGGTAAAAAAAATAGGCAACGGTATTAATTTTTAAGCTGCAGCTTCCAATGAACATAACTGATTGTTACAGTGCACTTATACTTTAACTTTTATCGGTACCTGGCTATCTTTACATTTTTCTCTCAGCTGGTACCTTCTTTATCAGGCAAACCTATAAAGTAAAGCACAGGTATAAAGTTGTATACAGTCTAGATATCTGTGTAATCAAACAACATTTGTCAGTAGTACAATGTGTACAAGGATAATAGCAACGTGACTCATCACTTGCAACATAAGGCTTATGACTGTTTTTTCATTTGGCAAGAATATTTAAGGTAAAGTTGGGAAATAATATTACACTAAAGGTTGTCATGGACGCAACTTCATTTTCCTACTGGTTTATACTGTTGTTCTACGTTGTTCTGAACACACCACTTCAATTGGGACACATTATGTTTATTTTGGCAAAATGCCTAGCCACCGCTAGCATTGGGGTGTTTTCTTTAAAATTGCGGCTATCACTTTGTTGTTTCCTGTATCCTTATCATAATTTGCCCTACTGGTTTGGCCCTATAAATTTTGACCTCAAGGGACATTTTATCATGTAAACCACATTTTTTTTGTGCATTTTTGGGATGGCACACAGTTATCCACTTAATTATCGAGACTCGCAGTTGCTGCAATTAAGACAGGGTAGACGTCCCTTTCTTCTTGTTGTTTGTTACCTCTTGTTCTGCGGCTGGGGCAATGTCAGATGGACATAACATATCTTTTATAGTTTACCTCTCTTATAACAAAAAAAAACAATAGAAATAAACCATGCCATTCTGGCCCCATCAATATCAATCTTATCTGCACATCGCATACTATAATACACAAGGGGTTTAGTATCATTACTGGATCAATGAATGAAAAGCCTCCAACCACGCCAGGTAACCCCGTCTGGAAGTCCTAACGTCTAACCTTTTCAATTTCTTTTTACTTCAATGTATGATTAGCAAACTTTTGCATTTCTCATTCTTACACACTGGTTCATATAACAGGCTCTCCATCTCCCCCCCCCTCTCGCACGCCCCCCCCTTGCTGTTTATTAAAATGAGGGAAGATGCATCCAGTGCTAATATTAAAGGTCATAGGACCTCCCAAAAAGAGGGGTGTTGGGGGGTCCATTACCCAATCGAGGCTTGACCAAGATCCCCAATAACATACATTACAATACAAGAATTGTAGAAGCACCCAATAGTGCTAAATTTATAACTACATCTTAGCGGAAGTGCTACTGATCTTGGTCAAACATTTAGTACAACATGAAAATATAATCAATTGCACATTCCTAGGCCCCATACAGTATCATTCAAGGTAAACCCCACGTCGGAAGGTCCAAATGTCTACACCTTTTCAATTTCTTTTACTTCAATTACGATTGAGCAACTTTTGGCATTTCTCATTTCTTCACACGTGGATCCATATACAAAGCTACAGGTTTGTGAAACAGATCACCAAACTTATTCCTGTCTTATATGGGCCAGTTACTCTTATGATACCTGTTCGGATCCCCTGCTCTGTTTACATCCTATTTTGTTTAACCACAGAATGTACAGTTTTGGATCCACTTGTTTAGGTTGATTTTTTCAAAAGATCTTTCTTATCAGTTTTACTTACTCTAATTTGCGCTTTCTTAGCTCACCCTCTGATTCATCCCTTTCTCTAGGAATGTATTATATCAGGGTTTGACGGCCTTATCAGTATAGTGCTCATTGCTGTGTAATTCTCTTTGCCATTACAAAACTGGCCTTGGATCCCTTGAACACTTTTGTGATGGTGAGGGAAACTGTAGCCAGTATAAGTTTGTTCTTATCTTTCTGTGGACTGGTGTATAGTCAGTTACAATTTTTGCCATTCACATAGGTGCAATTTCACATCTAGAAGGAGTAAGACTATCTTTAGATACTAATATGTGAAATTTGTGATTGTATCAAAAAATAGGAATAGATTTGGCCTTGTAGGAAGTTCTGTGGTAGAGGAGACATTCTGCTATAACATTTAAACCCTCTTCTTGTGGATTGAGCGACTGTATATCCACCCCACACAAAAGTCTCATTACTTAGGGACCAATATCCTTCAACCTACGTAAGAAGTCAGTTGCATATTTCCACTCGAGCTTATTTTTGTGCTATGGTTGAAGTGTACTGGGCCACAAATTGTGAGATGGAATGACCCAATGCCGGAGAGAGCTATTGTGGTTCCGCCATGGTAGGTTTATCTAGTCTTTGTGAAATTTGGGTAGGTAGTGGTACAAACACAGGTGTTCTTAGGGCATCTCTTTTCAGGAGAAAGTGTTTTCCATTTCACTTATTGGTCATTCATTATGTGTTTTTTTCATCTACACATTAAATCTATTACTCTCTTAATTTAACCTGTCGGGGAGTTTAAGAATCTTACATAGTGTCGTGGCGATGTTGTAGGTTTGCTCAGGATTTCCGCCTATACTCTGTTTAATCCATGACGGACTATAGCTCACCCCTACTCGGCTTTTTCTTAATCGCTGTTGTCTTTGTTATTTTGATCTCTAGGCTTGAGGCCACCCTACAACGCATCAGTGTGCACGCTTACTGGCAATTACCGCGCGTTATATTTGCGTTTGAGTTGTTAGTTCCATATCCATGTCTTTTAAAGCGAAAACTGCAAGCGATTGCGCAAAAGACATACTCGCCGCAAAACACGGAGCGGACGACCAATCGCCATGCGCATCGGAATAGCAGGTAACGTTCGGTTCCTGCGATTCCACATGTTAGCGAAAATCACGGCGTGATGCAAATGCGATGAATGTCGCCGCAAAACGTGCTAGTTGTGGCCCTAGCCCTTAATTGCCCTTTTTCCTTCAGAGTTAAATTGGGGGTGGTTTGCCTTTTTTCTAGTAGTGCCCTGGGCTTCCTCCACTGCTAGCCTGTAAACATTTCCAATTTTGCACTTGTACTCACGTATAAAGTGATTTCTTTCTTAGTGGTCGGTAACGTATGCCACTACTAGGTCTTTTAAAATATTATTCTTATTTTATAACCTTCTTACAAGTTTAGAAGCTACTTCCCACTCTATAAGGGCCTAGTGCATATGTTGGTACAAACCCAACCCCTATTCAAAACCAAGAGGTTTACATCATTATTAAAACACAGGATGAGATATGGATACTAAGTTAGTTACACTCTACATTCTCCTTCCTTTTCTCAAGACATCTCCCTCCTTTGGGGTGGTGGTGCCTTTTGGGTTCAGCCTTCTTGTCTGCCGTTCCCCTCGCTGTCAGTGTCTGCCTTAATCCGGCTAAAAAAAGGATTGTATAAGATTGATTGACGTTTTCTCTTGCTGCGGACCGAACCACTGCGATCTTTTCCACTCCACCACTTTTTTCTTCGTTGTCGCCATTATATTTCAGCTTAACTATTCGGCAAATGCAACGTCATAAGCCTATGTGCAAGTTATGAGTTCTACAATTCCGATATATTGTTACATTGTATGTAACTGAAAATGTTTGATTTACACAGATGTATAGACTGGGTACACTAGGGTATTGGACTTTGATTTCTCTTGTGCACCAATTGCGGTAAGAGGGGTTGTATGTGATGCTGATTTAACTCCCATGTGGGAAGGTACAGTTGTTATGCTGTGAAAAGGGGCACGCTGAACATGTCGCTAGCAATAAACGTTTGCAGATTTGAACTGATTTGAGTCCTCATGCCTTCATTATTGGAATATAGTAGTTCTAAAGTCCACCTGTGTCATCCACACAGCTTTTCCAAGTCAGGATCTAATGCTCTTACCTGAATTCCACGATATACCATTAACTGGAGTCCACGATAGTCTACTAGGGACACAAGTGAGATTGAGGAAAAAAAAGTGACAACTATACTGTTTTTTTTTCACTCAATCTCTCACTTGTGGTCCCTTTTCTAGTGGTCTTAGGTAACATTCCGTTTTTCCCTTTCAAAAGGAAATATTCAGGCCTAGTGTTTCGCTCATACACACTCCTACATACCCCGATTATAACCACTGTTCAAATGTGGTTTAATCTCTATTAGATTATCCTCATCCTAAGCACAACAAAGAGACCAAATAATAGAGTTTAAACGTAAAAAATCTTTATTAGATATACACTTAAAGCTATAAGTAGCAGAACAACATTCACACTAATAAAAAATATAAATGTAAGTAGGGAAGGCCGGTTCGCTGGATCTGAACCCGGCTCCGCCGCGACTTATCCCGTCCGCGAACGGCGGGGGAGTTTTCTCCACCATCCGACACTCCGATTCGGCAGATTTTCACATTTCGAAATATTTTCGAAATTACGAGTTTCGGCGTATTTTCGACAATTGTTCGAGAAATACGCGGAAAACAACATATTTTCGAAAATACAAGATTCCTTAATTCCATACATATATTTTCGAAATTTTCGAAATGACGAGGATCTACTTTATTTCAAAATGCATATTTTCGAATACATGAAATCGTAATTCCCCAAAAACCGTGAAAACTCGTAAGTTTCGAAAATTTTCGAAAATACGAAAAATCTCGTATTTCATGGGTATTTTAAATTTATAAACAGGTCCGCTCGCGGATTTCGAATCTTTCGAATTTTTTGAAAAATTCGCGGATCCTCGAGCGACCGGATTTTCGAACGTTCGGACATCTCTAATGGTAAGTGCAAAATAAAAATGGTGGGTCTTGCAAAACAGCAGATGCAACAGAAAACAAGTGGGGGAAGACAATTAAACCTTCACAATTAACCAATATTGCCTATGAAAGTGGCATGTACCTTATGATGTAAGTCTAACTAAAGGGGACAAAATGCATCAGGGTTCTGTGATGTTTGTGATTTGATTTTTGTATATAATTATGCTCTGCTAGCCCAGTCCGTCCAGTTACCCCTGATCTCTCATGACCGGGAGGCATAATACAGGTAACGTTTCCTATTTTGGGTTGGGGCTGCGACTATACCTATAACGCAGCCTATTTGGAACTTAAAGCTATGTCTTTGGCTATTTTTTATATTTTGTGGTGTGCATATGGCAATAAGCCAGCGGACCCGTGTTTGGATAATAATACAAGCACTTAACGGATGTATTTGGGCACAGAAGCCCTGCCTGGGGTTTTAAATGAAAAAAAAATATATCCAATGTACAGAGCCAAATTGATTTAAAGATGTGTCATTTGGTCTTCTTTCGATTTTGCAGACAGGGACCCTATTCTTAACATATCTTTATACCTTTTTACAATATAGGTATTCTTTGCTGCAGCGTTTCTCTGAGTCAGTAATCATCAATAAGGAACGGAGACTCGGGATATTTTCCCTGCTACCATGGCAGGCTCGTTAGTACCGTTTAAAAGGGTCTGTCTGTTAACAAACTGTATTAAATCAGGAAAAGTTTTCATAACAGCAAGCCTGCAGTTGCTCTCACTCTCACAACCTTTACTAAAAAATTATCAGTCTATAACCCGAACTGAAATTTCATATATGACAATATACTGTAGCCATCAACCGAATAAATCTAGATAACAAATGTATGAATGTACCAAGTACGTAAACCTATCTACTATAAAATGCTTATGTAAGTACTTATATGTATCACCTGTTAAACCGGCTGAGCACAAATAAAATTATCAGTCCTGCACTTTAAATGTTTTTAGCCTAGATAATTTATGAACAAAATGATGTACCACATACTTAATACATATAATATAATTTGCATCAATAAACAAAGATACTAGGCTACATAATTTAATCATTTAGGTATAAAATGCTTATTACACGATACCCAAAAGCACAATACTAACATTAGACATTCAAATTTTCATACACCACTAATGTTTTGTACTTTTCGGGGGGGGTTTATTCTCCCTTCAGAAAATCAAGTAGTAACTGTTAATCCTAAAATCATTGGGCTTAACTTGTGTGCTGCGTTGACGGGTACATTTAAGAGTCGGTGTAGTTAAGCTATTAAATGCAAAAACTATATGAACAGCGTACTTTTAAAATACTCTTTGGTATTGTGTCTGCTGAGAGTGTGCTGTACACTGTAAAAAGGCAAAATAACACTTATAAAGTCTATCTTAATCCAATGTCAGACCCAGAAAATGCACTTATAAAGCCATTACAAACAGTTTTGCTTTGCCCTAGCTGATATAGGAAGGCATGTATAAAGTTTATTATGTATGTGTAAATATGACATGAACTTGGCACATCATACTATGGCAGTCAAGGCACTCCAGTAGATGTTGTCAATTTTTTTTTTTTTATGACCTCAGAGGTTAATTAGGTTTGTAGAGACATGGAAAAAACCCATTACACCAATTAGGTATTGGGGATTTTCAACCAGCAGTATTTATCTGGCTCACCCTCACTTTTTTAATGGAATATTATTGGCAGTTATGTTGCACAGTGATCACACTGATTCATACTAATTGTTTTATTTCCTGTGGAACCGATTGGCTTTCTCTAATTGAAGCACCAAATAGGTCCTTGAGCACACAAATTTTGACTATGTGTGATCTAAATTAGGTACGTAATCTAAACATGTGGCCAATCCTTTCGTGCTAACTTCTCAAAAAATCTGAGATGGCATAGGAAAAAGAACCCCTGTATATTGTAATTGAATGGCTTTGTTTTCTTAAGCCTGGTACTCCTTACAACCTACACTCCTGCCCCGGGGGCCCGAGCACCGCACCCGCCCGAAACACTGAAATGTGGTCGGGGCCAATACTGTAGTGGTTGTGTACTCAGCGTTATGAAATGGATTGTGAACAAAAAAAGCTCCGCATCATCTTTGTTCCAATGTTCCACAGCTGATACTTTGAATGTGTCAAATTATATCTTTTTTGAAAATGTATAATGCTAGGACCACGTGTGGCAATAGGTCTATCGATGTAGCTAGCTTCAGTAACAAAAACATCTGTCGCAAGCTATACAAGCTTATTTGGAGCTTTTTTGCTATGGTGACAATAAACATGAGCTATACGGACATTTAAACGTTTCATCCTAAAACCACATAATATCACTTAGATTTTCTAGCTTTTTAGTCTTACTTTTGAAATGCTTTTCTTAGCATGAATTTTGTCATTAAGCAGACATGAAACTGTACCTAGGATAGTAACAATGGCGAACCTTAACACAAAATAAATGTAAAATTAGATTTTTTGTGTGTTTTCGGCCCAAAAAATTATCCCATAAAAACTATAACTCCTGACTGACTGTTATAGCATGTTGGACTAATCGAGAGCTAATTAAGTAGAATCCCTGATCCTACCAAATAGGTCCTGGTTCAAGCAAACTATATTTGCTATTAGGAGTAAGTCAGGACTAACTCTAGGATATCTAATTTTGGTGATCTAAGTGAACAATTACAGAGACCCACTCCACAGAAATTGGTGACAGTCATCCGCTGTAATTTTTTGACATTTGGCTCCCTGACATGATGTACCACATGATTTTTACCACACTCAGGTGCACAAACCTAGATATATTTCATCACCTGAAAGGGCTATCATATAACTGCAGCCAGCATTATCAACATCGTCATCTGCTACGGTGGACTATAGCAAACCATTTCCTCTTAGAATTAAATTTTAAGGGCTCTATAGTGGGAAAATGAACTTTTTATTCGTTTGCTTTCCCATGTGTTCTATAATGTCCCCCACCCCCATAGTGTCTTCACTATCCAGATTCCCTCGCGGTTCTGAGAATACAACACCAATTTAGAAGAATACGAAATTGCATTTCCTCTACTCTACTTGGACTGTCATGAGATAACAGCATTAGCAGGTGGGAGAGGAGGGTAGACTTGATGGTAGATATAAGGCTGCCACTGCACCCCCCTTTAGCTTTTCCATTGATTGAAGATTGGTCATCCAGTGGAGATCGTAAAACTGTACGTTCTCCTGCTCTCCGTGTCTCCAGAACAGCTTGCTTCTATTGGCCACTGTGCTGTGGGTTGTTGGTTTTTTCAGGTGTTGAACTGTTACTCTCCTACCTACTGTCCTACTGCACATGATAAGCTTTGTCGTTTTAGCCGGAGTTGAGACTTGGAGGACGGTAACAGAGGTGAGGGGAAGGGGGGGAGTGCTAGCACACAGATCTGACACCATGGGTTAAACGAGAGTCACTAACATTAGAAGGAGTTAAGGCACACAGAGTAAACTGCATTTAACTTTGCAAAGGGCAATTGTTTTTTTTTTCACTATAGAATGCCCTTATAAATTAAAGTGAAAAAAAAAATGAAGAAGAATTGTTTTCAGCAGATATTTTTAACTAGCCAAATTCAATTTGACAAAAAAATTTAAATTTTTTTTGGCACAATTATAGTGAAAGATCAGAAGGGTCGATTACAAAATGTCAACCATGTTTATTTTCAGTTTCCTTTAAATATGGCTTTTTAGCTAATTGAGGCTGAATAAGACACTTACATACATCCTAACTTGATCCAGAGCGAAAGCAAAAAAAAAAAAAAAAAAAAAACATCAAAAAAAAAAAAAAGCTAAAAAGGGGTAAAAATACAGCGCTGCCCCCACCTGAATGTGGAAGAAGACACTCAACACATCTTAGATTTTAAAAGGTTGATAAAATTGGGAACGATGGATGCAATCATTCATCGAACTTCATCGAATGTCATATATGATATCATGAAATCACAATCCTCTTCTAAAAGCTACTCCTACCACAACTTATTGTGTGGACGATGAGTACTAGCTAGTGATTTTTCTTCTCCCTACTGATTGTTTGTACCACATCTGGCAATCTCCCCATGGCAAAGTGATTTTGTGTAAAGGTATGCATGTCCCCCCCAACCCCCCCCCCCACCCAAAAACCTGAATTAACCCACTACTGTCTCACTCTGTATCGTAATAAAAAAAGTTCCCAAACCTGGCCACCAGGAGCCTGGCAGAGCTACATATAGGACCTCTGCCTCCTTGTCTCCTCCTCCGTCGGGAAATTTTTGCCATGGCCCAGCGCCCCCCCACCCCCCTCCCCACGTTTTGCTCTCCTCCGCTCCCTAGCAATACAATCCCCTTTTCTGTAATGTAGGGCCTCCTTCCCTCCCCATCCCACCAACCGCACCACCGCTTTATTACTTTTTTGCATAACCATCCCCTAAATGATACTACCTCCCCGACTTACTACATTACCTCTTTCCCCCCCCATTCTAGATAGCTGGAACCGTGTCCGTGATTTGTCTGTTCCTCCAGGCAAACACTGGCATGGACCTTCCGGTCCGTCGTCCCTTGCTTCACACTTTTCATGCAAGCAGAGGGCCGTGACAGTATGTGTGGAGGAGAAGTAATGATTAAGTATAATGGGGGAGTTTTCTGCAAAAACGTAATATGGTATCGGGGAGGTAGTGGCGGATAGCCCTCACACTACAGAAAAGTTTAAAATGGGGGTGGTACATGCTTTAAATGCACACATGGTAATACTATACTTCCTCCTAAATAGGCTGCCTCCTATGACTAACCCATTTGGGAATATGCTTGCAACATATTCTTTTGTTATTTATTAATAAATATTTCCTCCATTTGGAGTATGTATATCATACCAGGTACTCTCAATATTTTTAGGTTTTAAAACCCCTCAGGACAATTTTAAAGCTTTCATGAAAGGAAACCTTACCTCACCAGAAGATAAAAACTTCTTTATTCACTCTGTCCACAGATTCCTTGATAGATCTATTGTTGAACAAGTGCAACAGAGAGTTATTGTATTCCCATGAATATATTTATATAAAAGTGATATATTCCTTTACAAAAACGCTTCGTCAATTGTAAACAGCTCTACTTGTTAATCTGCCTACCGTCAAGCCCATTAATTCCACTGATTTTTTTTAAATTTCCAAGATGTCCTTTTGATCTGGGCCTTGGCTGTTGGGTGAGTGGCATATCTGGCTTGAGAATCCCAGGGAGTGGGTTAGAGTCCCTGGATGGCTTGAAATTAACCTAGAGGGTATGCCATATGGCCAACGGCCAAACCAATGTAAAAGCATCCGATCTTGTCTGATCTCAGAAGCTAAGCAGGCTCAGGCCTGGTTAAGACTTGGATGGGAAGACCACCTGGAAATACCAGGTGTTATAGGCCTTTAGTTCTGCATCGCTCGAGCCTGTGCAGGGCTTTGGCCAGGGTCCAGCGTACCCTGACCTCGGACAGTACTGCTTGTGAGGCAGAAGGCTCCCCGGGACCCCCATGGAGCCAGGGGCCAATCAACAGCTCCCAGGGTGCCCTAGCCTAAGCCGATAGGTGAAGAAGGCTCAAGGTAAATTCAATGATGGGCTGGCTAAGCCACAGCCACCCGAGAGCACTCAGCCCCGAACGCAGGTGGGAGGCTCCCCAGGACCTCTATAGAGTTGGGGGCTAACCGCAGGCACCCAGGTGCCCCCGGCCCCGAGATGAGGAAGGCTTCCTGGACCTCCAGCCCAATGGTGGGAGGGGGATAAGAGCCACCTTGTGGCTGGAGGTTAGAGAAGCCCAATGCCCTTGACTGGGAGTGGTGGCATATCTAGCTTGAAAATCCGAGGGAGTGGTTAGAGTCCCTGGATGGCTTGAAATTAACCTAGAGGGTATGTCTATGGCCAACGGCCAAACCAACGTTAAAAAGCATCCGATCTTGTCTGATCGAAGCTAAGCAGGCCAGGCCTGGTTAAGCACTGGATGGGAGACCCCCTGGAATACAGGTGTCATAGGCCCTTAGTTCTGCCTCGCTCGACTGTCAGGCTTTTGGCCAGGGGCTCCAGCGTACCCTGACCTCGGAAAAGTACTGCCCGTGAGGCAGAAGGCTCCCGGGACCCCCATGGAGGCCAGGGGCCAAATCACAGCTCCCCGGTGCCCTCCGCCAAGCCGATAGGTGAAGAAGGCTCCTAGGTACTTTCCAATGATGGTATGCAGCTAGCCAGAGCCACCCAGAGTTCAATCAGCCCCGAACGCAGGTGTGGAGGCTCCCAAGGACTGGGGGCCAATCAAGCTCCCAGGTGCCCTCAGCCTAAGCCGATAGGTGAAGAAGGCTCTAGTTACTTCCAATGTTGGTATGCGGGCTAGCCACAGCCACCCAGAGTGCACTCAGCCCCAAACGCCAGGTGTGGAGGCTCCCAAGGAACCTTATAGAGGTGGACCACCTTTACCAGTAAGCTTAAGGAGCTTCGGTCCAATACTCACCCTCCTGTTGACCCCAGCCTGCTGCCAGAGAATGTCTATGGAGGTTTACCGTTTGGAAATTGAGGTCCTAAACAGAATCCAGGCTGTCCCATACAATCTTGTTATAGCTCATAAGTGCAAAATACATATTCATAGCTTTTATGGGTTGGGACTTGGGAGCACAATATAAAAGTCAGCTATATAGCTTAACAGGGCATGTCCACCCACAAACTAAAATGTAACAACCACATTGGCCCACTGTGTAGTTTAAAAAAGTTTTACCTACATATTGCTCCTTATGGTTCTCCTGCAGTTCTTGTCCAAAGTCCAGGAAACTGAAGAGTCTCAAGTGTCTTCCGTATAAAAGGTTTCGCCTCCCTCCTTGTCCTCGAGAAGACGTGGCATACACAGGGGATCCCTTTCCATGGCTGCCAGTACGGCCCCTGCTTGCAAGTTCCGGAAAGCAGGAGCCAGATCAGAGCACCTCAGGAGTTTGTAAGAAGAGTTCTGCTTTTTTTTTTTTTTTGTAAACTGTAAAAGCGGTTAGGGGTGGGAAGAGATGGCCACAGGAGCAAAAAGCCCTCAACAGAGCATTAAATGAAATTGAGCTTTCTTAAATCAGAAGGTACATTACAATCAAGTCAGAAAATGGCAGCTCAGATCCTCCCCCATCCAGCTCGTTCGTAGAGCCCATCATGCATGCAAGTACAGCTTAAGGAGTGCTCACTCCTCCACAATGCATGTAAAAGAAAGGGAAAAGAGCTGCAGCACTACATAAGGGCTATAATAAAAACACCACAGTCCGGGTGGGTCACAGCAACATCACCAGGGGAAGAGAAAATCACCTGACGCGTTTCGGATAAGCAAGTCGTCCTTAATCATAGGTAAATGTTATTGTTACCACGTCCTCTTTTAAAAGCATAGGCATTCAATAAAAACAAAGTACAAGAAACACACCCCTCTTTAAAGGGCAAGTCCAGCCCGAAAATGAAACTTACATACAGGTAAATCACCCTCCAAAATGGTAATAGTTTTGAAATCTGAAATATATAAGTCTAATCTGAAATCCTGCATAATGTCATGTTTCTGCTTCCTGATTCTTCCATTATAACTGTCAGTTATGGATTTGACAGTTGACATCACAGCCAATGACTGAATGTTAACCCCTGTCTGCCTCTTCTGAGCATGCCCAGGCTCAGTACAGGTTTCTAAATTGCTCAGTTTCCACGAGGATCTAGAAGCATAACAGCATACAGTAATGAATTCATAGGACAAAGTATGATTATCAACATATTTAAAGAGGCCATTCTTTCTAACAGAGGTTATGAGGGTGGAGTTGTCCTTTAACCCTTTTCTTCCTATTCCAACAGATCATTATCCATTCTTAAAGAGACACAACATATAATCTCAATTTGGTTCACCGTTACACGAAAAAGCCCACAATGATTATTAAGTAAAAAACATAAATCCAATAAGGATCCTTATGTCGAGACAGTAGTGTAACCCCGATGTGGGGAAAATATAACCATATACGCAGACATATATATATATATAGTGTTTACCGAAACAATATATAATACAATATCCCAAACAATCAAAGCTTCAAAACAAGTCATCATATGGTCTTATACATATTGTGCAATGCATGATAGTGTATTGATGCGATTTAAAGGGGAAGTTCAGTGCAATACATGTACTTTCAGAAAAAAAAACAGTATTTTTTAATCATTTTTATCCCAATCACCTGTCTGTGTATTAAATAAATGCAACTGAAATACTGACTTCCTGTTTGCAGAACCCCTAGTACAGACCGTTATGGTCTTTCCCTTGACCCAGGCCTGGGTTGACTCAGTTGCTCAATAGGGATATAAGCATGTTTGACCCATCCAACAGCCAATAAGTAGAAATTACTGTTAGGAACATTCCAAGGATGTGGTGCATTCTGGGAGAAGAACCGTTTAGAACCTAAAATGTCAGCTCACTAATGTCAACAGCAGGGAACAGCAAAGGGTTGATTGATTTTTCAAAATGGAAGAGAATGATGTAGAATAACTAAGTATGCATTACACAAACCAACAATTTAACAAATATTGATAATTTCCACTGAACTGTCCCTTAATTTGATTCCATTAAATATCAACCTAACAGGTACTCCATTTAATATGACCATTGCAAAAATTAACTTTTTTTGTTATCATAACTATCATGCCAGACTACAGCCTACATTCTTATATATATTGCAAGGCTACCCAATGTTGTCATTTCAACTTTGCAATTGAGAATGCAACAATATTATGTAATAAAAATGGCATTGCCCAAATAATCCAAGAAATCATTTATAAATAAAAACAGCATTCCCAGAGAAATGGACAGAAACATCCAAGTTACTCCTTCATGTCCTCAATGTTAAACACATATTATACACATGATGTTTAGCAGTGACAGAGGTGTTGATAACCTTCCAGTTTGACTGTTCATTTAAATAGGGGTACAGTCTGTAAGTACTTATAACTATATATTTGGTCTTATCTAATATGTTATATTTTTTTCTTTGTTTTCTAGTACCGTAGGATTAACTCATTATTTATAGATTTAATTGCTAATCTTCTATCACTAGAAGATTCTAATCGCTGAAAATTGTTCAGGTCACGTCAGACTGCAACTGTGGGAAGAAGAAAGGCCGATCATCTGTGATAAGTAAGGTTAAGCACTATGATTATTATAGAGAACCTTGCTGGTTAGTGGTAATGGATTCAATGTGGGTACTGATATACTGGAGGATGTTGGCTTTCTGGCACCATATTTGTCGTTTGTTTGTTGTGTGGTAGTGATTTTATAAACAGTGGAAACAGCCTTTTCTGTGAAGCTATTATTATCATTCCAACATAGCACTGTGACTTTGTTAATACATCCACAGTATATAAGGTCTCCTTATATACTGTGGACCCATCATTGTAAATCATCATTGATAAGCATGGCCAGTCAGTCTTCAGATAAAAATATTGGTTTAATAATTGCAGTGTATTATACAGTGGGCTTATTAGATATACAACAGGGTTCTGTCATAGCCATATCTGTATTTAATGCCCTTTAAATTAAAACCATAGTCATACTTTTACTGGGGCATCAGTCCCTTATGACATCAATATCTTCCCGTGCAAAAACAAAGAGCAGAGTTCAAGATTATGCCAAGTGGACTGTTGCAATGACAATGAGTGTGCTGTTCACTAAAGCATTGTGTATCCCTTTCTGGAGGATATCTAAAGCCTTTATCTTACAGTAGCATTATTCAGATTTGCACCATATTCATTAATACCCAGTGTCTTCTCAATTTTTTTTCAAAAAATTTCCCTGCCCATTTATTTGTCCAACTGTGCTTCCATATGCTGTCAATGATAGATAGATCTCTTGAAAATAATGATCAATAGAGTCTGCTGGCTATGAATGTCAAACCTTTCTAGAACAATTTACACACTATCTGGTTCCAAAGGTCATGGTAATTATTACTACAAATAGCTAAAATACCTAGTAGTTTATCTGTAGTATTCAGTTAGATCCACTGGACTTGAAGGTTAGTTCTTAAAGTCCTAGGTAACAAAGTCAATGCAGCGACCGTACACTTATCTTTCTTTGTCTCTCTTCCACTGGACCATCTGCCAGTATAATAATAATACAATAAAGAAGGACGAGGACTCACAAGCAGTTAAAGGGCATGTCCACCCCAAAACTATAATCCCCCAATACTGGCCCCATCATGTAGTGTGTTTAATCCTTACCTCACATCCCAGCTCCATATGGTTCTCCTGTAGTCCCCCCCCAAAGTCCCAAAACTGCCTCCTACCTGGCCTCCGAGAGAAGTTTGGCATGCGTACTGCAGCCCTCTCCCCCTCCCTCCCCCTCCTCTCCCCCTCCTTCTCCTCTCAGGATCCTTCCCCCTAGCATAAATCCCTTTAGATATAGTATTCCCCCCCCCCGGTCCCCCAGCCCCACCGCTACATTTTATTTTAGAAAGTGCCCCGAACATTACTTACCTCCCCTCTTCCTCCGCTGCACTGAATGACCGGCAGCCGCGTCCGTGATTGGCTGCCACTCAGCCAATCACAGACGACTGGACCGGCCCCCGCCCCTCTGCTTGCATTTTCTCGCAAGCAGAGGGCCGGCAGCGTGGCGGGGAAAGAGGGGAGGTAAGTAGAGTTTGGGCACTTTCTAAGAATGAAAACATAGCGGTTTGGGGCTGGGGAGACAGGGAGGAATACTATATAAAAAATTTTTAAGGGTGACATACCCTTTAATCTGCAAACGTTATTGCGGACATGTTTCGGACATCAGTGTGCCCTTTTTCAAGATCATAACTGACCCTCCACACATGGGAGTTAAATAGCATCACACACCCGCCCCTTAACCCATTGGTGCACAAAGAAAAATCAAAGTCCAATACCCTAGTGTACATATGTCCATTATATATCAAATTCTTAGTACAAAACTTGTGTCCACTAAAACTGTTGTTTAATCCAAATCCGTGTAATACCACCACTTTTGGAGATGTACCTGATAGCAGATAGTATCCATTACAAATATACACCACAATGGAACTGCATATATTCATGCCTACCATAATAAGAAGAGGCAAAAACTGTACTATTTACATAGTTTAAGGTTATATCATTTAAATAGAGCATAATAACAAAATTCATATTTTAGTACCAGCTTTAAAGGATAAGTGCACTGTAAAATCATTATTTCATTTGGAAGCTGCAGCTTTAAAACTACTCCTGCTTGAGCCTCAACAGAAGCATTGAGCATGTGCACGGAACTGTTTGAGGCTCAAGCAGGAGAAAGCATAGGAAATCTCAGAGGGGGCGGAGCTTAACATTCAGCAAACCAGTAAAAGATGTCAGCACTTTCAAGGTACAAATTAGGCTCTGAATGCATAGGTTAAAAAAAATAGGCAACGGTATTTTTAAAGCTGCAGCTTCAAATGAACATAACTTGATTTTACAGTGCACTTATACTTTAACTTTTATCGGTACCTTATCTTTACATTTTCCTCAGCTCGGTACTTCTTTACAGGCAACCTAAAAGTAAAGCACAGTATAAGTTTATACAGTCTATATATCTGTGTAACTCAAACATTTTCAGTAGCTAAATGTAAAGATATATAGCAACGTAGAACTCATAACTTGCAACAAAGGCTTATGACTGTTGCATTTTGCAAGAATATAAGGTAAGTGAATATATTACAAGAAAGGTTTATGGACATACTTCATTATTCCTACTGGTTTCATACTGTTGTTCTACTTTTCTAGAAACACCACTTCAATTGGGACAATTATGTTTATTTTGGCAAAATGCCTAGCCAACCGCTAGCATTGGTGTTTTCTTTAAAATTGCGGATATCACCTTTGTGTTCCTGTATCCTTATATAATTTGCCCTACTGGTTTGGCCTATATAAATTTTGCCTCAAGGGCATTTTATCATGTAAACCACATTTTTGTGTGTGCATGTTTTGGATGGCACACAGTATCCACCTTAATTATCGAGCTACGCAGTTGGCAATTAAGACAGGGTGGGTACGTCCCTTTTCTTTTTGTTTGTACCTTGTTCTGCGCTGGGGCAATGTCAGAATGGACATAACATATCTTTTTATAGTTTTACTCTCTTATAACAACATAGAAAATATAACCAATGCACATTCCTAGGCCCCATACATATCTTATCTGCACACTCGCATACTTTATAAACAAAGGGGTTTAGTATACATTACGTGATCACATGAATGAAAAGCTTCAAACCACGTCCAAGGTAACCCCAGTCTGGAAGGTCCTAACGTCTAACCTTTTCAATTTCTTTTTACTTCATTATGATTAGCAAACTTTTGCATTTCTCATTCTTACACACGGATTCATATAACAGGCTCTCCCTCCCCCCCCCCCCAGCCCTTGGCTTTTTAAAATGAGGGGAGAGAGGCCATCCAGTGCTTAATATTAAAGGCATAGGACCTCCCATAAAAGGGGTGTTGGGGGTGCCATTACCAATGAGGCTTGACCAAGGATCCCCAATAAATACATACAATACAAGAATTGTGGGAAGCACTCCAATTAGGCTAATTTATAACTACATTTAGCGGAAGTGCTACTGATCTGGTCAAACATTTATACAACATAGAAAATATAATCAATGCCATTCCTAGGCCCCATACAGTATCATTCAAGGTAAACCCCAGTCTGGAAGGTCCAAATGTCTAACCTTTTCAATTTCTTTTACTTCAATTACGATTAGCAAACTTTTGCATTTCTCATTCTTACACACTGGATCCATAACAAAAGCTACAGGTTTGTGAAACAGATCACCCAAACTTATCGTCCTGTCTTAGTATGGGCCAGTACTTCTTATGATACCTTCGATCCCCTGCTCTGTTTACACTATTTTGTTACCACAGAATGTACATTTGATCCACTTTATTAGGTTTATTTTTCAAAGATCTTTCCTTATCAGTTTTACTTCTTCTAATTTGGCTTTCTTGAGCACCTCTTGATCATCCCTTTCTCTAGAAAATGTATTATTCAGGGTTTTGAGCGGCCTTATCATATAGTGTTTCATTGCTGGTAATTCTCTTTGCCTTACAAACTGGCCTTTGGTATCCCTTTGAACACTTTTGTGATGGTGGAACTCTTAGCCAGTATAAGTTGTTCTTAGTGTGGACTGGTGTATAAGTCAGTTACAATTTTGCCATCACATAGGTGCAATTTCACATCTAGGAAGGGAAGACTATCTTTAGATACCTAATATGTGAATTTTATTGTATCAAAAAAATTAGAAAATAGATTTGGCGTGTGGGAAGTTCTGTGGAGAGGAGACATTCTGCTATACATTTAACCCTTCTTCTTGTGGATTGAGCGACTGTATATCCACCCCACACAAATATGTCTCATTACTTAGTGGACCAATATCCTTCAACCTACTAAGCAAGTCAGTTGCATATTTCACACTCGAGTTTATTTTTGTGCTGTGGTTGAAGTACTGGTCCACAAATTGTGAGAGGAGTGAGACCCAATGCCGGAGACTATGTGGTCCGCCTGGTGGTTTATCTAGTCTCTTGTGAAATTTTGGGTAGTGTGTACAACACAGGTGTTCTTGGGCAATCTCTTTTCAGGAAAATGTTTTCCATTTCACTTATTGTATTATATTATGTGTTTTTTCATCTACCATTAAATCTTACTCTCTTAATTTACCATGTAGGTTGTAAGACATCTTACATAGTGTCGTGGGGTGTGTAAGTTTGTCTCAGGATTTCCGCCTCATACTCTGTTTAATCCATGACGACTAGAGCTCCCCCTATATCGGCTTTTCTTATCGCTGTGTCTTTGTTATTTTGTATCTCTTAGGCTGAGGCCACACTACAACGCATCAAGTGTGCACGCTTTTGTGCATTACCGCGCGTTAGATTTGCGTTTGCGTTTTAGTTATATCATTCTCTTTAAAGCGAAAACAGCAAGCGATTGCGCAAAAGATACTCGCCGCAAAACACGACGGACGACAATCGCATGCGCATCGGAATAGCAGGAACGTTCGCGTTCCGCGATTCCATGTTAGCGAAAATCACGGGCGTGAGTGCAAATGCGATATGCGCGCAAAACGTGCTAGTGTGGCCTAGCCCTTAATGCCCTTTTTTCCTTCAGAGTTAAATTGGGTGGTGGTTTGCCTTTTTTCTAGTAGTGCCTGGGCTTCCTCCACTGCTAGCCTGGTAAACATTTCCAAGTTTGCACTTTGTACATCAGGTATAAAAGTGATTTCTTTCTTAGTGGCGGTAACGCTAGTGCACTACTATGGTCTTTAAAATATTATTCTTAATTTTTAACCTTCTACAAGTTTTAGAAGTCTACTTCCCACTCTATAGGGCCTAGTGCATATGTTGGTACAAAACCCAAGCCCCTTATTCAAACCAAGAGGTAATCATTATTTAAAAACACAGGATGAGATATGATAACTAAGTTATTACCTCTACATTCTCCTTCCTTTTCTCAAGTACATCTCCCTCCTTTGGGGTGGGTGGTGCTTTTGGGTTCAGCCTTCTTGTTCTGCCGTTCCCCCCTGTCATGTCTGCTGAATCCAGGCCTAAAAAAAGGGATTGTTAAGATTGGTTTGACTGTTTTCTCCTTCGCTGCTGGACCGAACCACTGCGATCTTTTCCACTACCACTTTTTTCTTCGTTGTCGCCATATATATTTCACTTAACTATTCATGCAAAATGCAACAGTCATAAGCCTATGTTGCAAGTTATGAGTTCTACAATTGCTAGATATCATTGTTACATTGTATGTAACTGAAATGTTTGATTACACAGATATATAGACTGGGTAACTAGGGTATTGGACTTTGATTTCTCTTGTGCACCATTGGGTTAAGAGGGGGTGTATGTGATGCTATTTAACTCCCATGTGGGAAGGTCAGTTATGCTTGAAAAGGGGCACGCTGAAACATGTCGCAGCAATAACGTTTGCAGATTTAACTGATTGTGAGTCCTCATCCTTCGTTATTGGATATAGTTCTTAAAGTCCCTTGTCATCCAACGGGCTTTTCCAATTCAGGATCTAATGCTCTTACTGAATTCCACAGATATACCATTAACTGGAGTCCAGATAAGTCTTACTAGGGACACAAGTGAGATTGAGGAAAAAAACAGTACAACTATACTGTTTTTTTCCTCAATCTCCACTTGTGTCCCTTTCTAGTGGTGTAGGTAAACATACCGTTTTTCCCTTTCAAAAGGAATAATCAGCCTTAGTGTTTCGATCATACACACTTCCTACGTACCCCCCTTTAACCACTGTTCAATGGTTTAATCACCTCTATTAGATTATCCCATCCTAATGCACAACAAAGAGACCAAATAATAAGTTTAAAACGTAAAAATCTTTATTAGATATACATTAAAAGCTAAAGAGCAGACAAATTCACACTAATAAAAAATATAAATGGTAAGTAGGGAGGCCGGTTCGCTGATCTGAACCCGGCTCCGCCGGACCTTATCCCGTCGCGACGGCGGATTTTTCCACCATCCGACACTTCCGATTCGCAGATTTTCACATTTTCGAAATATTTTTCGAAATTACGAGTTTCGCGTATTTTCGAAATTTTCGAAAATACGCGGAAAACACATATTTTCGAAAATACAAGGATTTCTTATTCCATACATATATATTTTCGAAAATTTTCGAAATTACGAGGATTACTTGTATTTTCGAAAATGCATATTTTCGAAATACATGAAAACTCGTAATTCCCGTAAAAACCGTGAAAACTCGTAATTCGCAAAATTTTCGAAAATACGAAAATACTCGTTATTTCATGGGTATTTTAAATTTTTAACGGGTCCGCTCGCGGATTTTCGAATTTTCGAATTTTTTTGAAAATTCGCGGATCCTCGAGCAGACCGGATTTTGCGAAGTTCGGACATCTCTAATGGTAAGTCATAAAAATGGTGGGTCTGCAATAAGCAGATGCACACAGAAAACAAGGGGGGAAGAAATTAACCTTCACAATTACCAATATGCCATATGAAGTGGCTGACCTATGATTAAGTCTAACTAAAGGGGACAAAATGCATCATGGGTTCTGTGATTTGTGTGATTTGATTTTTTATTAAAACTTTAGCTCTGCTAGCCCAGTCGTCCAGTTACCCTGATCTCTCATGACACGAGGAGGGCATAATACAGGTAACGTTTCCTATTTTGGTTGGGCTGCGCGATACCTATACGCAGCCTATTTGGACTTAAAGCTATTCTTGCTATTTTTAATATTGTGGTGTGCATTGGCAATAAGCCAGGGACCCTTGTTTTGGATAATAATACTAAGCACTTAACGGAGGTATTTGGGGCACAGAAGCCCTCCTGGGGCTTTAAATGAAAAAAAAATATATCCCCAATTACAGAGCCAAAATTGATTTAAGATGTGTCATTTGGTGTTCTTCGATTTTCAGACAGGGACCTTATTCTTAACAATATCTTATACCTTTTTACAATATATATTCTTTGTGCAGCGTTTCTCTGTCAGTAATCAAATAAGGAACGGAGACTTCGGGTATTTTCCCTGCTACCATGGCAGCTCTTTATACCTTTTAAAAGGTCTGTCTGTAACAAACTGTATTAAATAGGAAAAGTTTTCATTACAGCAAGCCCTGCAGTTGCTCTCACTCTCACACCTTTACTAAAAAATTATCAGTCCTATAACCGAACTGAAATTTAATATATGACAATTATACTGTAGCCTCAACCAAATAAATCTAGATAACAAATGTTATGAATGTACCAATGTACGTTAAACCTATCTACTATATAAATGCTTATGTAAGTACTATATGTATTCCTGTTCAACCTTGGCTGAGCACAAATAAAAATTATCAGTCCCTGCACTTTAAATGTGTTTTAGCCTTAGATAATTTATGAACAAAATGATGTACCACATCTTAATACATATAATATAATGCATCAATAAACCAAAGTACTGCTACATAATTAAATCATAGGTATAAAATGCTTATTACACTATACCCAAAAGCACATTACTAACATTAGATCATTCAATTTCATACACCACTAATGTTTTTACTTTTGTTTAATTCTTCCCTTCAGCAAAATCAGTAGAACTGTTATCCTAAAATCATTGCTTAACTTGTGTTGCGTGACAGGAGTACATTTAACAGTCAGTAGTTAAGCTATTAAATGCAAAACTATATGAAAGCTACTGTTTAAAATACTCTTTGATTGTGTCTGCTGAGAGTGCTGTACACTTAAAAAGGCCAAAATACATTCTAAAGTCTATCTTAATCCAATGTAAACCCAGAAAATGCATTTAAATGCCATTACAAACAGTTTTGCTTTCCCTAGGATATAGGAAGGCATGTATAAAGTTTATTGTATGTGTAAATTATGACATGAACTTGGCACATCATTACTATGCAGCAAGGCACTCCAGGAGGATGTTGTCAGATTTTTTTTATTTTTATGAACCATCAGAGGTGAATTAAGGTTTGTAGAGACAGTGAATAAAACCATTACCACAAATTGGTATTGGGATTTCACAGAGTATTTCATCTGGCATCATCCCTCACTTTTTTAATGGAATATTATTGGCAGTTATGTTGACAGTGTCACACTGATTCATACTAATTTGTTTTATTTCCTGTGGAACCGATTGTGCTTTCTCTTAATGAAGCACCAAATAGGTCTCTTAGCACACAAATTTTACTATGTGTGATCTAAATTCTAGGACGTAATCTAAACATGTGGCAATCCTTTCTGCTAACTGCTCAAAAAATGAGATGGCATAGGAAAAAGGAACCCTGTATATGTAATTGAATGGCTTTGTTTTCTTTAAGCCTGGTACACAGTTACAACGCTTCTGCCCCGCCCGCCCGCACCCGCCCGAAACACTGAAATGTGGTCGGGGCCAAATACTGTATGGTGTGTACTCAGCGTTATGAAATGGATTTTGAACAAAAAAGCTCCAGCAATCTTTGTTCCAAGTCCACAGCATGATACTTTTGAATGTGTCAAATTATATCTTGAAAATGTATAATGCTAGGACCACGTGTGGCAATAGGTCTATCTGATGTAGCTAGCTTCAGTAAAAAAACTTGTCGCAAGCTATACAAGCTTTTTGGAGCTTTTTTTGCATGGTGTGACAATAACATGAGCTATAGGACATTTAAACGTTCTCCTAAAAACCAACAAAATCACTGTAGATTTTCTAGAGCTTTTAAGTCTTCCACTTCTTTGAAATTGCTTTTTAGCATGAATTTTGTCATTTAAGCAGACAATGAAAACGTACCTAGGATAGTAACAATGGCAACCCTTAACACAAAAAATGTAAAATTAGATTTTTTGTGTGTTTTCGGCCCAAAAAATTATCCCATAAAAAACTTATAACTCTGTGTGTTATAGCATGTTAGGACCTAATCTAGAGCTAAGTTAAGTTAGAATCCCTGATCCATACCAATAGGTCCTGGTTAAGGCAAACTAGATTTGTATTAGGAGTAAGTCAGGACTACTCTATGATCTAATTGGTGATTAAGTGAAACAATTACAGAGACCCATCCCAGAAATTGGTGACAGTCCATCAGCCTGTAATTTTTTTTACATTTGCTCCCTGACATTGATGTACCACATGATTTTTACGAACAGCTCAAGGTGCACAAACCTAGATAATTTCTCACCTAAAGGGCTATCATATATAACTGCAGCCAGCATTATCAACATCGTCATCTGCTACGGGACTATAGCAACCATACTTCCTCTTAAATTAAATTTTAAGGGCTCTATAGTGGGAAAAATGAACTTTTTTTCTTTCTTTCCCATGTGTTCTATAATGTCCCCCAACCCCCAGAGTGTCCTTCACTATCAGATTCCCTCGTCGGTTCTTGAGAATACAACACCAATCTTAGAAGAATACGGATTAGATCTGCATTTCCTCTACTCCTACTTGGACTGTCATGAGATAACAGCATTAGCAGGTGGGAGATGAGGGTAGATTGATGGTAGATATAAGGCTGCGCACTTGACCCCCCTTTTTAGCTTTCATTGATTGAAGTATTGTCACACAGGGAGATCGTAAACTGTACGTTCTCCTTTCCGTGTCTCCAGAACAGCTTGCTTCTATTCTGGCCACTGTGCGTGGTGTGTGTTTTTTCAGGATGTTGAACGTTATTCTACTCTACGCCTACTGCACATGTAAGCTTTGTCGTTTTAGCCGGAGTGAGACGTGGAGGACGTAACAGAGGTGAGGGGGAAGGGGGGGAGTGCTGAGCACAACAGATCTGACACCATGGTTAAACGAGGTCCACTAACATAGATAGGAGTTAAGGCAGCACAGAGTAACCTGCAATTTTAACTTTGCAAAAGGGCAATGTGTTTTTTTTTTCACTATAGAATGACCCTTATCAAAATTAAAGTGAAAAAAAAAATGGAAGAATTGTTTTCAAGCAGATATTTTAACTAGCAATTCAATTTGAAAAAAAATTTAATTTTTTTTGGCACAATTATAGTGAAAGATCAAGAAGGGATCGATTACATAAATGTCAACCATGTTATATTTTCAGTTTCCTTTAAATATGGCTTTTTAGCTAATTGAGGCTGAATAAAGACACTTACATACATCCTAAACTTGATCCAGAGGAAAGCAAAAAAAAAAAAAAAACAAAAACATCAAAAAAAAAAAAAAGCTAAAAATGGTGGTAAAAATACAGGCGCTGCCCCCAACACTGAATGTGGAAGAAGACACTCAACCACATCTTTAGATTTTAAAAGAGGTTGATAAAATTTGGAACGATGGATGCAATCATCATCGAACTTATCGAATGTCATATATGATATCATGTTATAATCCTAATTCCTTTCTAAAGCTACTCCTACCACAACTTATGTGGACGTGACGGGTACTAAGCTCCGTGATTTTTCTTCTCCCACTGATTGTTTGTACCACATTGGCATCTCCCCAATGGCAAAGTGATGTTAAATGTGTTATATGTCAACCCAACCCCCCCCCCACCCAAACTCGTGAAGTTAACCCACTACTGTCTCACTCTGATCGTAATAAAAAAAGTCCCAAAACCTGGCCACCAGGAGCCTGTGCAGAGCTCATATAGGACTCTGCCTCCTGTCTCCTCCTTCCGCCGGAAATTTGCCATGCGCCGCAGCGCCCACCCCACCCCCCTCCCCACGTTTTGGCTCTCTCCGCTCCCTAGCTATACAATCCCCTTTCTGTAATGTAGGGCCTCCTTCTCCCCCATCCCCACCAACCGCACCACCGATTTATTCTTTTTTTGCAAACATCCCCCTAAATGAACTACCTCCCGAACTCTAAATTACCTCTTTCCCCCGCACTTCTAGATCAGCTGGAACCATGTCCGTGATTGTCTGTTCCTCTCAGGCAAACCACTGGGCATGGACCTTCCGGTTCCGTCGCCCTTGCTTCACACTTTTCATGCAACAGAGGGCCGTGACAGTATGTTGGAGGAGAAGAATGACTTAATATAGATGGGGGAGATTTTCTGCAAAAAGCTAATATGGTAGTCGGAGGATGGTAGGGCGGTAGCCCTCTACCTCAGTAAAGTTTAAGAAATGGTGGTGGACATGCCTTAAATGCACCACATGGTACATACTATTTCTCTAATAGGCTGACACTCCTATGACTAAACCCATTGGGAATATGCTTGCACATATCTTTTTGTTATGTTATTAATAAATATTTCCTCCATTCTGGAGTATGTATATACCAGGTCTCTCAATATATGTTTAGGTTTTTAGAACACCCCTCATGGACAATTTTAAAGCTTTAATGAAAGGAAACCTTCTCACCAGAAATAAAACTTCTTTTATTCACTCTGTCACATTCCTTGATAGAATTCTATTGGTTGAACAAGTGCACCAGAGAGTATTGTTATGTCCCATATATATATTTATATAAAAGTGATAGATTCCTTGTACAACAAACCTTCTTCAATGTAAACAGCTTCTACTTGTCTAATCTGCCTACCGTCAAGCCCATTTCATTTCCACTGATTTTTGTTTAATTTCCAAGAATGTTCCTTTTGATCTGGGTGGTTGGAGGGGAAGTAAGAGCCCCTTGTGGCTGGAGGTTAGAGAAGTCCAAATGCCCTTGACTGGTGAGTGAGTGGCATATCTAGCTTGAGAATCCCAGGGAGTGGGTTAGAGTCCCTGGATGGCTTGAAATTAACCTAGAGGGTATGTCATATGGCCAACGGCCAAACCAACGTAAAAGCATCTGATCTTGTCTGATTTTAGAAGCTAAGCAGGCTCAGGCCTGGTTAGCAGTTGGATGGGAGACCACCTAGAAATACCAGGTGTCATAGGCCTTTAGTTCTGCCTCGCTCGACTGGCAGGCCTTTGGCCAGAGGCTCCAGCATAACCTGACCTCGGACAAGTACTGCTCGTGAGGCAGAAGGCTCCCCGGGACCCCCATGGAGGCCAGGGGCCAATCACAGCTCCCAGAGTGCCCTCAGCCTAAGCCGATAGGTGAAGAAGGCTCCAAGGTACTTCCAATGATGGTATGCGGCTAGCCACAGCCACCCAGAGAGCACTCAGCCCCGAACGCCAGGTGTGGAGGCTCCCCAGGACCTCTATAGAGGTTGGGGGTTAACCGCAGGCACCCAGGGTGCCCCCAGCCCCGAGATCAGGAAGGCCTCCTGGGACCTCCAAGCCCAATGGTTGGAGGGTGAATAAGAGCCCCTTGTGGCTGGAGATTAGAGAAGCCCAAATGCCCTTGACTGGTGAGTGAGTGGCATATCTGGCTTGAGAATCCCAGGGAGTGGGTTAGAGTCCCTGGATGGCTTGAAATTAACCTAGAGGGTATGTCATATGGCCAATGGCCAAACCAACGTAAAAGCATCTGATATTGTCTGATCTCAGAAGTTAAGCAGGCTCAGGCCTGGTTAGCACTTGCATGGGACACCACCTGGAAAAATAAGGTGTCATAGGCCTTTATTTCTGCCTCGTTGACTGGCAGGCTTTTGGCCATGGGCTCCAGCGTACCCTGACTTCGGACAAGTACTGCTCGTGAGGCAGAAGGCTCCCCGGGACCCCATGGAGGCTGGGGGCCAATCACAGTTCCCAGGGTGCCCCCAGCAAACCTAAAGCCATATAGGTGAAGAAGGCTCCCAGGTAACTTCCAATGATGGTATGCGGCTAGCCACAGCACACCCAGAGTCCACTCACCCCCGATCGCCAGGTGTAGAGGCTCCCAAGGACCTCTATAGAGGTTGGGGGCTAACCCAGAGCACCCAGGGTGCCCCCAGCCCCGAGATTCAGGAAGGCTTCCTGGGACCTCCAAGCCCAATGGTTGGAGGGGGAGTAGAGCCCCTTGTGGCTGGAGGTTAGAGAACGCCCAAATCCCTTGACTGGTGGTTGAGTGGCATATCTAGCTTGAGAATCCCAGGAGTGGGATTGAGTCCCGGATGGCTTGATAAATTAACCTAGAGGTATGTCTAGCCAACGGCCAAACCAACGTAAAAGCATCCGATCTTGTCTGATCTAGAAGCTAAGCAGGCTCACGGCCTGGTTAGCAGTTGGAGGGAGACCACCTGGAAATACCATTGTCAATAGGCCTTTAGTTTGCCTCGCTCGACTGGCAGGCTTTTGGCCAGGGGTCCAGCGTACCCTGACCGTCGACAAGTACTGCTCGTGAGGCAGAAGGGCTCCCTGGGACCCCCATGGAGGCCAGGGGCCAATCACAGCTCCCAGGGTTGCCCCATCTAAGCCGATAGGTGAAGAAGGCTCCCAGGTACTTCCAATGATGGTATGCGGCTAGCCACAGCACCCAGAAATGCACTCAGCCCGAATGCCAGGTTGGAAGCTCCCCAGACCCCGGGTGCCCCTAGCCCGGAGATCAGGAAGGCTTCCTGGACCTCCGCCCAATGGTTGGAGGGGAGAAGTAAGAGCCCTTTATGGCTGGAGGTTAGAGAAGCCCAATGCCCTTACTGATGGGTGAGTGGCATATCTGGCTGAGAATCCCAGGGAGTGGGTTAGAGTCCCTGGATGGCTTGAAATTAACCTAGAGGGTATGTCAATGGCCAACGGCCAAACCAACGTAAAAGCATCTGATCTTGTCTGATCTCAGAAGCCAAGCAGGCTCAGGCCTGGTTAAGACTTGGATGGAGACCACCGGAAATACCAGGTGTCATAGGCCTTTAGTTTCTGCCTCGCTCGACTGGCAGGCTTTTGCCAGAGCTCCAGCATACCCTGACCCTCGGACAAGTACTGCTCGTGAGGAGCAGAAGGCTCCCCGGAACCCCCATGGAGGCCAGGGGCCAATCACAAGCTACCCAGGGTGCCCTCGCCTAAGCCGATAGGTGAAGAAGGCTCCAAGGTACTTTCAATGTTGGTATGCGGTAGCCACAGCCACCCAGAGAGCACTCAGCCCCGAACGCCAGGTGTGGAGGCTCCCCAGGACCTCTATAGAAGTTGGGGTTTAAGCGCAGGCACCCAGGTGCCCCCAGCCCCAAATCAGGAAGGCCTCCTGGGACTCCAACCCAATGGTTGGGAGGGTGAATAAGAGCCCTTGTTCTGGAGGTTAGAGAAGCCCAAATGCCCTTGAACTGGTGAGTGAGTGGCATATTCGGCTTGAGAATCCCAGAGTGGGTTAGAGTCCCTGGATGGCTTGAAATTAACCTAGAGGGTAGTCATATGGCCAACGCCAACCAACGTAAAAGCATCTGATATTGTCTGATCTCAGAAGCTACAGGCTCAGGCCTGGTTAGCACTTGGATGGGACACCACCTGGAAAAATAAGGTTCATAGGCCTTTATTCTGCCGGCCTCGCTCGACTGGCAGGCTTTTGGGCCATGGGCTCCAGCGTACCTGACTTCGGACAAGTTACTGCTCGTGAGGCAGAAGGTTCCCCGGACCCCCATGGAGGCTGGGGGCCAATCACAGTTCCCAGGGTTGCCCCGCCTAAGCCGATAGTTGAAGAAGGCTCCCAGGTACTTCCAATATGGTATGTCGGCTAGCACACAGCCACCCAGAGTCCACTCAGCCCCGATCGCCAGGTGTGGAGGCTCCCAAGGACTTCTATAGAGGTTGGGGCTAACCGAGGCACCCAGGTGCCCCCAGCCCCGAGATCAGGAAGGCTTCCTGGGACCTCCAAGCCCAATGGTTGGAGGGGGAGTAAGACCCCCTTGTGCTGGAGGTTAGAAGCCCAAATGCCCTTGACTGGTGAGTGAGTGGACATCTCAGCTAGCTGAGAATCCCAGGGAGTGGGTTAGAGTCCCTGGATGGCTTGAAATTAAACCTAGAGGGTATGTCATACAGCCAACGGCCAAACAACGTAAAGCATCCGATCTTGTCTGATCTCAGAAGCTAAGCAGGCTCAGCCTGTTAGCAGTTGGATGGGAGACCACCTGGAAATACCATGTGTCATAGGACTTTAGTTTGCCTCGCTCAATGGCAGGCTTTTGCCAGGGGCTCCCGATACCCCGACCTCGGACAAGTATGCTCGTGTAAGGCAGAAGGCTCCCTGGGACCCCACATGAGAGCCAGGGGCCAATCACCTCCCAGGGTGCCCCCATCCTAAGAACCGATAGGTTGAAGAAGGCTCCCGAGTACTTCCAATGATGGGTATGCGGCTGCTACACACCCACCCAGAGAGCACTCAGCCCCAAACGCCAGGTGTGAGGCTCCCCAGGACCTCTATGAAGAGTTGGGGGCTAACCGCAGGCACCCAGGGTGCCCCCAGCACCGAGATCAGGAAGGCCTCCTGGACCTGACTCCAGCCCAATGGTTGAAGGGGGAGTAAGAGCCCCTTGTGGCTGGAGGTTAGAGAAGCCCAAATGGCCCTGACTGGTGAGTGAGTGGCATATCAGCTTGAGAATCCCAGGAGTGGGTTAGAGTCCCTGAATGGCTTGAAATAAACCTAGAAGGTATGTCATATGGCTTACGCCAAACCAACGTAAAAGCATCCGATCTTGTCTGATTCAGAAGCTAAGCAGTCTCAGCCTGGTTAGCACTGGATGGGAGGCCACCTGCAAATACTAGTGTTCATAGGCCTTTAGTTCTGCCTCACTCGACTGGCAGGCTTTTGGCCAGGGGCTCCAGCGTACCCTGACCTCGGACAAGTACTGCTCGTGAGGCAGAAAGCTCCCCGGGACCCCATGGAGGCCAGGGGCCAATCACAGCTCCCATGTGCCCTCAGCCTAAGCCGATAGGTGAAGAAGGCTCCTAGGTACTTCCAATGATGGTATGCGCTAGCCACAGCCACCAGAGTGCACTCAGCCCCGAACGCCAGGTGTGGAGGCTCCCCAGGACCCCAGGGGGCCCCTAACCCCGAGATCAGGAGGCTTCCTAGGACATCCAAGCCCAATGGTTGGAGGGGGAGTAAGAGCCCTTTATGGCTGGAGGTTATAGAAAGCCCAAATGCCCTTGGCTGTTGGGTGAGTGGCATATCTGGTCTGTTGAGAATCCCAGGTAGTGGGTTTAGAGAGTCCCTGGATGGCTTGAAATACTAGAGGGTATGCATATGGCCACGCCAACCAATGTAAAAGCATCCGATCTTGTCTTATCTCGAAGCTAAGCAGGCTCAGGCCTGGTTAAGACTTGGATGGGAGACCACCTGGAAATACAGCGGTGTCATAGGCCTTTAGTTCTGCCTCGCTCGACTGGCAGGCTTTGGCCAGGGGCTCCAGCGTACCCTGACCTCGGACAGTACTGCTTGTGAGGCAGAAGGCTCTCCCCGGGACCCCCATGGAGGCCAGGGGCCAATCACAGCTCCCAGGGTGCCCTCAGCCTAAGCCGATAGGTGAAGA
The DNA here is from genome assembly GCA_019447015.1 of Hymenochirus boettgeri. Lineage (NCBI taxonomy): Eukaryota > Metazoa > Chordata > Amphibia > Anura > Pipidae > Hymenochirus > Hymenochirus boettgeri. Next base: position 56,233 of record JAACNH010000254.1, on the reverse strand, counting down.
AGGCTCCAAGGTACTTCCATGATGGTACGGCTAGCCACAGCCACCCAGAAGCACTCAGCCCGAACGCCAGTGTGAGGCTCCCCAGGACCTCTATAGAGGTTGGGGGCTAACCGCAGGCACCCAGGGTGCCCCCGGCCCCGAGATGAGGAAGGCTTCCTGGGACCTCCAAGCCCAATGGTTGGAGGGGGAGTAAGAGCCCCTTGTGGCTGGAGGTTAGAGAAGCCCAAATGCCCTTGACTGGTGAGTGAGTGGCATATCTAGCTTGAAAATCCGAGGGAGTGGGTTAGTCCCTGGATGGCTTGAAATTAACCTAGAGGGTATGTCATATGGCCAACGGCAAACCAAGAAAAATAAAGCATCCGATCTTGTCTGATCCGAAGCTAAGCAGGCTCAGGCCTGGTTAGCACTGGATGAGACCACCTGGAAATACCAGGTGTCATAGGCCCTTAGTTCTGCCTCGCTCGACTGGCAGCTTTTGGCCAGGGGCTCCAGCGTACCCTGACCTCGAAGTACAAGTAGGCCCGTGAGGCAGAAGGCTCCCGGACCCCCATGGAGGCCAGGGGCCAATCACAGCTCCCAGGTGCCCTCAGCCCAAGCCGATAGGTGAAGAAGGCTCCTAGGTACTTCCAATGATGGTATGCAGCTAGCCAGAGCCACCCAGAGTTCACAGCCCCCCGAACGCCAGGTGTGGAGGCTCCCAAGGACTGGGGGCCAATCACAGCTCCCAGGGTGCCCTCAGCCTAAGCCGATAGGTGAAGAAGGCTCCTAGTTACTCCAATGTTGGTATGGCGCTAGCCACAGCCACCCAGAGTGCACTCAGCCCCAAACGCCAGGTGTGGAGGCTCCCAAGACCTTATAGAGGTTGGACCTACCTTTACCAGTAAGCTTAAGGAGCTTCGGTCCAATACTCACCCTCCTGTTGACCCCCAGCTGCTGCCAGAGAATGTCTATGGAGGTTTACCGTTTGGAATTGAGGTCCTAAACAGAATCCAGGCTGTCCCATACAATCTTGTTATAGCTCATAAGTGCAAAATACATATTCATAGCTTTTATGGGTTGGACTTGGGAGCACAATATAAAAGTCAGCTATATAGCTAAAGGGCATGTCCACCCACAAACTAAAATTTAAACCCACTATTGGCCCCACTGTGTAGTTTAAAAAAGTTCTTACCTACATATCTGCTCCTTATGGTTCTCCTGCAGTTCTTGTCCAAAGTCCAGGAAACTGAAGAGTCTCAAGTGTCTTCTGTATAAAAGGTTTCTGCCTCCTCCTTGTCCTCGAGAAGACGTGGCATACACAGGGGATCCTTTCCATGGCTGCCAGTCGGCCCCTGCTTGCAAGTTCCGGAAAGCAGGGAGCCAGATCAGAGCACCTCAGGAGTTTTAAGAAGAGTTCTGCTTTTTTTTTTTTTTTTTGTAAACTGTAAAAGCGGTTAGGGGTGGGCAAGATGGCCACAGGAGCAAAAAGCCCTCAACAGAGCATTAAATGAAATTGAGCTTTCTTAAATCAGAAGGTCATTACAATCAAGTCAGAAAATGGCAGCTCAGATCCTCCCCCATCCAGCTCGTTCGTAGAGCCCATCATGCAGCAAGTACAGCTTAAGGAGTGCTCACTCCTCACAATGCATGTAAAGAAAGGGAAAGAGCTGCAGCACCCAATAAGGCTATAATAAAAACACCACAGTCCGGTGGTGTCACAACAAATCACCAGGGCAAAGAGAAAATCACCCTGACGCGTTTCGGATAAGCAAGTCGTCCTTAATCATAGGTAAATTTTATTGTTACCACGTCCTCTTTTAAAAGCATAGGCATTCAATAAAAACAAAGTACAAGAACACACCCCCTCTTTAAAGGGCAAGTCCAGCCCAAAATGAAAACTTACATACAGGTAAATCCCCTCCAAAATGGTAATAGTTTGAAATTCTGAAATATATAAGTCTAATCTGAAATCCTCATAATGTCATGTTTCTGCTTCCTGATTCTTCCAGTTATAACTGTCAGTTAGGTTTGACAGTTGGACATCACAGCCAATGACTGAATGTAATCCCCTGTCTGCCTCTTCTGAGCATGCCCAGGCTCAGTACAGGTTTCTAATGCTCAGTTTCCACGAGGCATCTAGAAGCATAACAGCATACAGTAATGAATTCATAGGACAAAGTATGATATATCAACATATTTTAAAGAGGCCATTCTTTCTAACAGATGTTCATGAGGGTGGAGTTGTCCTTAACCCTTTTCTTCCTATTCCAACAGATCATTATCCATTCTTAAAGAGACACAACATATAATCTCAATTTGGTTCACCGTTACACAAAAAGCCCACAATGATTATTAAGTAAAAAACATAAATCCAATAAGGATCCTTATGTCGAGACAGTGTGTAACCCGATGTGGGGAATATATACCATATACGCAGACATATATATATAATATGTTTTACCGAACAATATATAATACAATATCCCAAACAATCAAAGCTTCAAAACAAGTCATCATATGGTCTTATACATATTGTGAATGCATGATATTGTATTGATGCGATTTAAAGGGAAGTTCAGTGCAATACATGTACTTTTTCAGAAAAAAACAGTATTTTTTAATCATTTTTCATCCCAATCACCTGTCTGTGTTATAAATAAATGCAACTGAAATATGACTTCCTGTTTGCAGAACCCCTAGTACAGACCGTTAGGTTCTTTCCCTTGACCCAGTGCCTGGGTTGACTCAGTTGCTCAATAGGGATATAAGCATGTTTGACCCATCAACAGCCAATAAGTAGAAATACTGTTAGGAACATTCAAGGATGGTGGCATTCTGGGAAGAGAACCGTTAGAACCTAAAATGTCAGCTCACTAATGTCAACGCAGGGAACAGCAAAGGGTTGATTGATTTTTCAAAATGGAAGAGAATGGTGAAACTAAGTATGCATACACAAACCAACACTTTAACAAATATTTAATTTCCATGAACTGTCCCTTTAATTTGATTCCATTAAATATCAACCTATACAGGTACTCCATTTAATATGACCATTGCATAAAATTAACTTTTTTTGTTATCATAACTATCATGCCAGCACTACAGCCTACATTCTTATTAATATTGCAAGGCTACCCAATGTTGTCATTTCAACTGTTGCAATTGAGAATGCAACAATATTATGTAATAAAAATGGCATTGCCCAAATAATCCAAGAAAATCATTTATAAATAAAAACAGCATTCCCAGAGAATGGACAGAAACATCCAACGTTACTCCTTCATGTCCTCAATGTTAAACACATATTAACTACCTGATGTTTAGCAGTGACAGAGGTGTTGATAAACTTCCAGTTTGACTGTTTCATTTAAATAGGGGTACCGCTGTAAGTACTTTTATACTATAATTTGTCTTATCTAATATGTTTATATTTTTTCTTTGTTTTCTAGTACCGTAGGATTAACCATTATTTATAGATTTAATGCTAATCTTCTATCAACTAGAAGATTCTATCATGCTGAAAATGTTCAGGTCACGTCAGACTCAACTAGTGGAAGAAGAAGGCCGATCATCTGTGATAAGTAAGGGTTAAGCTACTATGATTATTATAGAGAACCTTGCTGGTTAGTGGTAATGGATTCAATGTGGGTTACTGATATACTGGAGGATGTTGGCTTTCTGCACCATTTTTGTCGTTTGTTTGTTGTGCTGGTAGTGATTTTATAAACAGTGGAAACAGCCTTTTCTGTGAAGCATATTATTATCATTCAACATTGCACATGTGACTTTGTTAATACATCCACAGTATATAAGGTCCCTTATATACTGTGGACCCATCATTGTAAATCATCATTGTATAAGCCATGGCCAGTCAGTCTTCAGATAAAAATATTGGTTTAATAATTGCAGTGTATTATACAGTGGGCTTATTAGATATACAACAGGGTTCTGTCATAGCCATATCTGTATTTAAACTGCCCTTTAAATTAAAACCATAGTCATCTTTTTACTGGGGCATCAGTCCCTTATACATCAATATCTTCCGTGCAAAACAAAGAGCAGAGTTCAAGATTATGCCAAGTGACTGTTGCATGACAATGAGTGTGCTGTTCACTAAAGCATTGTGTATCCCTTTCTGGAGGATATCTAAAGCCTTATCTTACAGTAGCATTATTCAGATTTGCACCATATTCATTAATACCCAGTGTCTTCTCAATTTTTTTTCAAAAAATTTCCCTCCCCATTTTATTGTCCAACTGTGCTTCCATATGCTGTCAATGATAGATGATCTCTGGAAAAAAAATGCTCAATAGATCTGCTGGCTATGAATGTCAAACCTTTCTAGAACATTTACACACTATCTGGTTCCAAAGTGTCATGGTAATTATACTACAAATAGCTAAAATACCTAGTAGTTTATCTTAGTATTCAGTTAGATCCACTGGACTTGAAGGTTAGTTCTTAAGTCCTAGGTAACAAAGTCAATGCACGACCGTTACACTTATCTTTCTTTGTCTCTCTTCCACTGGACCATCTGCCAGTATAATATAATCAATAAAGAAGGAGACGAGGACTCACAAGCAGTTAAAGGCATTCCACCCCAAAACTATAATCCCCCCAACTACTCCCCATCTGTATGTAGTTTAATCCTTACCTCACATCCCAGCTCCATATGGTTTCCCTGTAGTCCCCCCACAAAGTCCCAAAAACTGCCTCCTACCTGGCCTCCAGAGAATTTGGCATGCGTACTGCAAGCCCTCCCCCCTCCCTCCCCCTCCCTCTCCCTCCCATCTCCCTCCCTCTCAGATTCCTTCCCCTAGCATAAATCCCTTTAGATATAGTATTCCCCGCCCGCCCCGGTCCCCAGCCCCACCGCTACATTTTATTTTTAGAAAGTGCCCCGAACATTACTACCTCCCCCTCTTTCCTCTCTGCACTGAATGACCGGCAGCCGCGTCCGTGATTGGCCTCCACTCAGCCAATCACAGACGCACTGCCGGTCCCCGCCCCTCTGCTTGCATTTTCCTCGCAAGCAGAGGCCGGCAGCGTGGCGGGGAAAGAGGGGAGGTAAGTAGAGTTTGGGCACTTTCTAAGAATGAAAACATAGCTTTGGGGCTGGGGAGACAGGGGAATACTATATTAAAATGTTTTAAGGGTGGACATACCCTTTAAATCTGCAACGTTATTCTGCGACATGTTTCGGACATCAGTGTGCCCTTTTTCAAGCATAAACTGACCCTCCCACAGTGAGATTAAATAGCATCACATACACCCCCCCTTAACCCATTGGTGCACAAGAGAAAATCAAAGTCCAATACCCTAGTGTGTACTATATCCCATTATATATCAAAGTTCTTAAGTACAAAACTTGTGTCCACTAAAACTGTTGTTTAATCCAAATCCGTGTAATCACCACCACTTTTGGAGATGTACCTGGATAGCGATAAGTATCCATTACATATATACACCACAAGGAACTGCATATATTCATGCCTACCATAATAAGAAGAGGCAAAAACTGTACTATTTACATAGTTTAAGGTTATCATTTAAATAGAGCATATACACATAAATTCATATTTTAGTACCAGCTTTAAAGGATAAGTGCACTGTAAAATCATATTATGTTTCATTTGGAAGCTGCAGCTTTAAAACTACTCCTGCTTGAGCCTCAACAGTAATGCATGTGAGCATGTGCACGGAACTGTTTGAGGCTCAAGCAGGAGAAAGCAAGGAAATCTCAGAGGGGCGGAGCTTAACATTCAGCAAACCAGTAACAAGATGTCAGCAACTTTCAAGGTACAAAGTAGGCTCTGGAAATGCATAGGTTAAAAAAAATAGGGCAACGGTATTTTTAAAGCTGCAGCTTCCAAATGAACATAACTTGATTTTACAGTGCACTTATACTTTAACTTTTATCGGTACCTCTATCTTTACATTTTCTTCTCAGCTGGTACTTCTTTACAGCAACCTAAAGTAAAGCACAGTATAAGTTTTTATACAGTCTATATATCTGTGTAATCAAACTTTTTCAGTAGCTACATGTACAAGATATCTATGCAACTTAGAACTCTAACTTGCAACATAAGGCTTATGACTGTTGCATTTTGCAAGAATATTAAGTGAATATATTACAAAGAAGGTTTAATGGACATACTTCATTTATTCCTACTGGTTTCATACTGTTGTTCTACTTTTCTAGAAACACCACTTCAATTGGGACCTTATAGTTTATTTTTGGCAAAATGCCTACCACCGCTAGCATTGGTGTTTTCTTTAAAATGCGGTATCACCTTTGTGTTCCTGTATCCTTATCATAATTTGCCTACTGGTTTGGCCATATAAATTTTGCCTCAAGGGCATTTTATCATGTAAACCACATTTTTTGTGTGCATGTTTTGGATGGACACACGTATCCACCTTAATTATCGAGCTACAGCAGTTGCAATTAAGACAGGGGTACGTCCCTTTTCTTTTTGTTTGTACCTTGTTCTTGCGAGGGGCATGTCAGATGGACATAACATATCTTTTTATAGTTTTACCCCTTATAACAACATAGAAAATATAACCAATGCACATTCCTAGGCCCCATACATATCATATTCTGCACACTCGCATACTTATAAACAAAGGGGTTTTAGTATACATTACTGTGATCACATGAATGAAAAGCCTTCCAACCACGTCAGTCAGGTAACCCAGTCTGGAGGTCCTAACGTCTAACCTTTTCAATTTCTTTTTACTTCATTATGATTAGCAAACTTTTGCATTTCTCATTCTTACACACTGGATTCAATTAACAGGCTCTCCCTCCCCCCCTCCCCCCCCCCCCCCCACGCCCTTTGGCTTTTTAAAATGAGGGAAGAGGCCATCCAGTGCTTAATATTAAGGCATAGGACCTCCCATAAAGGGGGTGTGTTGGGGGTGCCATTACCACCACATGGAGCTTGACCAAGGATCCCAATAATACTACAATACAAGAATTGTGGAAGCACTCCAATTAGGCTAATTTATAACTACATTAGCGGAAGTGCTACTGATCTGGTCAAACATTTAACAACATAGAAAATATAATCAATGCACATTCCTAGCCCCATACAGTATCATTCAAGTAACCCCAGTCTGGAAGGTCCAAATGTCTAACCTTTTCAATTTCTTTTACTTCATTACGATTAGCAAACTTTTGCATTTCTCATTCTTACACACTGGATCCATATAACAAAAGCTACAGGTTTGTGAAACAATCCACCAAACTTATCGTCCTGTCTTAGTATGGGCCGTACTTCTTAATGATACCTTCGTTCCCCTGCTCTGTTTACCATATTTTGTTACCACAGAATGTACATTTGATCACTTTTATTAGGTTTATTTTTCAAAAGATCTTTCTTATCAGTTTTACTTCTAATTTGGCTTTCTTTAGCACCTCTTGATCATACCCTTTCTCTAGAAAATGTATTATTCAGGGTTTGAGCGGCCTTATCATATAGTGTTTCATTGCTGGTAATTCTCTTTGCCCTTACAAACTGGCCTTTTGGTATCCCTTTGAACACTTTTGGATGGTGGAACTCTTAGCCAGTAATAGTTGTTCTTATCTGTGGACTTGGTTATAGTCAGTTACAATTTTGCCATCACATAGGTGCAATTTCACATCTAGGAAGGGAAAGCTATCTTTAGATACCTAATATGTGAATTTATATTGTATCAAAAAAATTAGAAATAGATTTTGGGCTGTGGGAAGTTCTGTGGAGAGGAGACATTCTGCTATACATTTAACCCTTCTTCTTGTGGATTGAGCGACTGTTATCCACCCACACACATATGTCTCATTACTTAGTGGACCAATATCCTTCAACCTACTAAGCAAGTCAGTTGCATATTTCACACTCGATTTATTTTTTGTGCTATGGTTGAAGGTACTGTCCACAAATTGTGAGAGGACTGACCCAATGCCGGAGACTATTGGTCGCCCTGGTGGTTTATCTAGTCTCTTGTGAATTTTGGGTAGTGTGTACAACACAGTTGTTCTTGGGCAATCTCTTTTCAGGAAAATGTTTTCCATTTCACTTATTGTATTAATTATGTGTTTTTTCATCTACCATTAAATCTATTACTCTCTTAATTTACCATGTAGGGTCGTAGAACATCTTACATAGTGTCTAGGGTGTGTGTAGTTTTCTCAGGATTTCCGCCTCATACTCTGTTCTAATCCATGACGACTATAGCTCCCCCTATATCGGCTTTTCTTATCGCTGTGTCTTTGTTATTTTGTATTCTCTTAGGCTGAGGCCACACTACAACGCATCAAGTGTGCACGCTTTATGTGCACCCAGGTACTTCCAATGATGGTATGCGGCTAGCCACAGCCACCCAGAGTGCACTCAGCCCGAATGCCAGGTGTGGAAGCTCCCCAGGACCCCAGGGTGCCCCTAGCCCGGAGATCAGGAAGGCTTCCTGGGACCTCCAAGCCCAATGGCCTCCTGGGACCTCCAAGCCCAATGGTTGGAGGGTGAATAAGAGCCCTTTGTGGCTGGAGATTAGAGAAGCCCAAATGCCCTTGACTGGTGAGTGAGTGGCATATCTGGCTTGAGAATCCCAGGGAGTGGGTTAGAGTCCCTGGATGGCTTGAAATTAACCTAGAGGGTATGTCATATGGCCAACGGCCAAACCAACGTAAAAGCATCTGATATTGTCTGATCTCAGAAGCTAAGCAGGCTCAGGCCTGGTTAGCAATTGGATGGGACACCACCTGGAAAAATAAGGTGTCATAGGCCTTTATTTCTGCCTCGCTCGACTGGCAGGCTTTTGGCCATGGGCTCCAGCGTACCCTGACTTCGGACAAGTACTGCTCGTGAGGCAGAAGGTTCCCCGGGACCCCCATGGAGGCTGGGGGCCAATCACAGTTCCCAGGGTGCCCCCGCCTAAGCCGATAGGTGAAGAAGGCTCCCAGGTACTTCCAATGATGGTATGCGGCTAGCTGAGCGAGGCAAACTAAAGTCCTATGACACATGGTATTTCCAGGTGGTCTCCCATCCAACTGCTAACCAGGCCTGAGCCTGCTTAGCTTCTGAGATCAGACAAGATCGGATGCTTTTACGTTGGTTTGGCCGTTGGCTGTATGACATACCCTCTAGGTTAATTTCAAGCCATCCAGGGACTCTAACCCACTCCTGGGATTCTCAAGCTAGATATGCCACTCACTCACCAGTCAAGGGCAATTTGGGCTTCTCTAACCTCCAGCCAAGGGGCCTTACTCCCCCTCCAACCATTGGGCTTGGAGGTCCCAGGAAGCCTTCCTGATCTCGGGGCTGGGGGCACCTTGCCTGCGTTAGCCCCAACCTCTATAGAATCCTTGGGAGCCTCCACACCTGGGCGTCGGGCTGAGTGCACTCTGGGTGTGTGGCTAGCCGCATACCATCATTGGAGTACCTGGGAGCCTTCTTCACCTATCGGCTTAGGCGGGAACCTGGGAACTGTGATTGGCCCCAGCCTCCATGGGGGTCCGGGGAACCTTCTGCCTCACGAGCAGTACTTGTCCGAGAGTCAGGGTACGCTGGAGCCCATGGCCAAAGCCTGCCAGTCGAGCGAGGCGAAATAAAGGCCTATGACCACCTGTATTTTCCAGGTGGTTCCCATCCAAGTGCTAACCAGGCCTGAGCCTGCTTAGCTTCTGAGATCAGACAATATCAGATGCTTTTACGTTGTTTTGGCCGTTGGCCATATGACATACCCCTAGGTTAATTTCAAGCCATCCAGGGACTCTAACCCACTCCCCTGGGATTCTCAAGCCAGATATGCCACTCACTCACCAGTCAAGGGCATTTGGGCTTCTCTAACCTCCAGCCACAAGGGGCTCTTACTTCCCCTCCAACCATTGGGCTGGAGGTCCCAGGAGGCCTTCCTGATCTGGGGCTGGGGCACCCTGGGTGCCTGCGTTACCCCAACTTCTATAGAGGTCCTGGGGAGCCTCCACACCTGGCGTTCGGGGCTGAGTGCTCTCTGGGTGGCTGTGGCTAGCCGCATACCACATTGAAAGTACCTTGGAGCCTTCTTCACCTATCGGCTTTAGGCTGAGGGCACCCTGGGAGCTGTGATTGCCCCTGGCCTCCATGGGTCCGGGGAGCCTTCTGCCTCACGAGCAGTACTTGTCCGAGGTCAGGGTACGCTGGAGCCCTGGCCAAAAGCCTGCCAGTCGAGCGAGGCAGAAACTAAAGGCCTATGACACTGGTATTTCCAGGTGGTCTCCCATCCAAGTCTACCAGGCCTGAGCCTGCTTGCTTCTGAGATCAGACAAGATCATATGCTTTTACGTTGGTTTGGCCGTTGGCCATAGACATACCCTCTAGGTTAATTTCAAGCCATCCAGGGACTCTAACCCATCCCTGGGATTCTCAGCCAGATATGCCACTCACCACCAGTCAAGGGCATTTGGGCTTCTCTAACCTCCAGCCATAAGGGCTCTTACTCCCCCTCCAACCATTGGGCTTGGAGGTCCCAGAAGCCTTCCTGATCTCCGGGCTAGGGGCACCCTGGGTCCTGGGAGCTTCCACACCTGGTTCGGGCTGATGCATTCTGGGTGCTGTGGCTAGCCGCATACCATCATTGGAAGTACCTGGAGCCTTCTTCTTCACCTATCGGCTTAGGATGGGGGCACCCTGGGAGCTGGTGATGGCCCCTGGCCCCATGGGGTCGCGGGGAGCCTTCTGCCTCACGAGCAGTACTTGTCCGAGTTCAGGGTACGCTGGAGCCCCTCCAAAAGCCTGCCGTCGGCGAGGCAAAACTAAAGGCCTTGACACATTTATTTCCAGGTGGTCTCCCATCCAATGCTAACCAGGCCTGAGCCTGCTTAGCTTCTGAGATCAGACAAGATCGGATGCTTTTACGTTGGTTTGGCCGTTGGCTGTAGGCATACCCTCTAGGTTAATTTCAAGCCATCCGGGACTCTAACCCACTCCCTGGGATTCTCAAGCTAGATATGCCACTCACTCACCAGTCAAGGGCATTTGGGCTTCTCTAACTCCAGCCACAAGGGGCTCTTTACCCCCTCCAACCATTGGGCTTGGAGGTCCCAGGAAGCCTTCCTGATCTCGGGGCTGGGGGCACCCTGGGTGCCTGGGTTAGCCCCCACCTCTATAGAGGTCCTTGGGAGCCTCTACACACTGGCGATCGGGGCTGAGTGTACTCTGGGTGGCTGTGGCTAGCCGCATACCATCATTGGAAGTACCTGGGAGCCTTCTTCACCTATCGGCTTAGGCTGGGGCACCCTGGGAACTGTGATTGGCCCCCAGCCTCCATGGGGGTCCCGGGACCTTCTCCCTCCGAGCAGTACTTGTCCGAAGTCAGGGTATGCTGGAGCCCATGGCCAAAGCCTGCCAGTCGAGCGAGGCAGAACTAAAGGCCTATGACACCTTATTTTTCCAGGTGTGTCCCATCCAAGTCTAACCAGGCTGAGCCTGCTTAGCTTCTGAGATCAGACAATATCAGATGCTTTTACTTTGGTTTGGCCATTGGCCATATGAACATACCCTCTAGGTTAATTTCAAGCCATCCAGGGACTCTAACCCACTCCCTGGATTCTCAAGCCAGATATGCCACTCACTCACCAGTCAAGGGCATTTGGGCTTCTCTAATCTCCAGCCACAAGGGGCTCTTATTCACCCTCCAACCATTGGTTGGAGGTCCCAGGAGCCTTCCTGATCTCGGGGCTGGGGGCACCCTGGGTGCCCTGCGTTAACCCCCAACCTCTATAGAGACTGGCAGGCTTTTGGCCAGGGGCTCCAGCGTACCCTGACCTCGGACAAGTACTGCTCGTGAGGCAGAAGGCTCCCTGGGACCCCCATGGAGGCCAGGGGCCAATCACAGCTCCCAGGGTGCCCCCATCCTAAGCCGATAGGTGAAGAAGGCTCCCAGGTACTTCCAATGATGGTATGCGGCTAGCCACAGCCACCCAGAGAGCACTCAGCCCCAAACGCCAGGTGTGGAGGCTCCCCAGGACCTCTATAGAGGTTGGGGGCTAACCGCAGGCACCCAGGGTGCCCCCAGCACCGAGATCAGGAAGGCCTCCTGGGACCTCCAAGCCCAATGGTTGAAGGGGGAGTAAGAGCCCCTTGTGGCTGGAGGTTAGAGAAGCCCAAATGCCCTTGACTGGTGAGTGAGTGGCATATCTAGCTTGAGAATCCCAGGGAGTGGGTTAGAGTCCCTGAATGGCTTGAAATAAACCTAGAAGGTATGTCATATGGCTTACGGCCAAACCAACGTAAAAGCATCCGATCTTGTCTGATCTCAGAAGCTAAGCAGTCTCAGGCCTGGTTAGCACTTGGATGGGAGGCCACCTGCAAATACTAGGTGTCATAGGCCTTTAGTTCTGCCTCACTCGACTGGCAGGCTTTTGGCCAGGGGCTCCAGCGTACCCTGACCTCGGACAAGTACTGCTCGTGAGGCAGAAAGCTCCCCGGGACCCCCATGGAGGCCAGGGGCCAATCACAGCTCCCAGGGTGCCCTCAGCCTAAGCCGATAGGTGAAGAAGGCTCCTAGGTACTTCCAATGATGGTATGCGGCTAGCCACAGCCACCCAGAGTGCACTCAGCCCCGAACGCCAGGTGTGGAGGCTCCCCAGGACCCCAGGGTGCCCCTAACCCCGAGATCAGGAAGGCTTCCTAGGACATCCAAGCCCAATGGTTGGAGGGGGAGTAAGAGCCCTTTATGGCTGGAGCTGGAGGTTAGAGAAGCCCAAATGCCTCTGGCTGTTGGGTGAGTGGCATATCTGGCTTGAGAATCCCAGGTAGTGGGTTAGAGTCCCGGATGGCTTGAAATTAACTAGAGGGTATGTCATATGGCCAACGGCCAAACCATGTAAAGCATCCGATCTGTCTTATCTCAGAGCTAAGCAGGCTCAGGCCTGGTTAAGACTTGGATGGGAGCCACCTGGAATACCAGGTGTCTAAGGCCTTTAGTTCTGCCTCGCTCGACTGGCAGGCTTTGGCCAGGGTCTCCAGCGTACCCTGACCGGACAAGTACTGCTTGTGAGGCAGAAGGCTCCCCGGACCCCCATGGAGGCCAGGGGCCAATCACAGCTCCCAGGGTGCCCTCGCCTAAGCCGATAGGTGAAGAAGGCTCCAAGGTACTTCCAAGATGTATGCGGCTAGCCACAGCCACCCAGAGAGCACTCAGCCCGAACGCCAGGTGTGGAGGCTCCCCAGGACCTCTATAGAGTTGGGGGCTAACCGCAGGCACCCAGGGTGCCCCCGCCCCGAGATGAGGAAGGTTCCTGGGACCTCCAACCCAATGGTTGGAGGGGGAGTAAGAGCCCTTGTGGCTGGAGGTTGGAAGCCCAAATGCCCTGACTGGTGAGTGAGTGGCATATCTAGCTTGAAAATCCGAGGGAGTGGGTTAGAGTCCCTGGATGGCTTGAAATTAACCTAGAGGGTATGTCATATGGCCACGGCCAAACCAACTAAAAGCATCCGATCTTGTCTGATCTCAGAAGCTAAGCAGGCTCAGGCCTGGTTAAGCACTGGATGGGAGACCACCTGGAAATACAGGTGTCATAGGCCCTTAGTTCTGCCTCGCTCGACTGGCAGGCTTTTGGCCAGGGGCTCCACGTACCCGACCTCGGACAGTACTGCCCGTGAGGCAGAAGGCTCCCGGGACCCCCATGGGGCCAGGGGCCAATCACAGCTCCCCAGGGTGCCCTCGCCCAAGCCGATAGGTGAAGAAGGCTCCTAGGTACTTCCAATGATGGTATGCAGCTAGCCAGAGCCACCCAGAGTTCACTCAGCCCCGAACGCCAGGTGTGGAGGCTCCCAGACTGGGGGCCAATCACAGCTCCCAGGGTGCCCTCAGCCTAAGCCGATAGTGTGAAGAAGGTCCTAGTTACTTCCAATGTTGGTATGCGCTAGCCACAGCCACCCAGAGTGCACTCAGCCCCAACGCCAGGTGTGGAGGCTCCCAAGGACTCTATAGAGGTTGGACCTACCTTTACCAGTAAGCTTAAGGAGCTTACGGTCCAATACTCACCCTCCCTGTTGACCCCAGCTGCTGCCAGAATGTCTATGGATGGTTTACCGTTTGGAATTGAGGTCCTAAACAGAATCCGCGTCCCATACAATCTTGTTATAGCTCATAAGTGCAAAATACATATTCATAGCTCTTTTATGGGGTTGGCTTGGGAGCACAATATAAAAGTCAGCTATATCTTAAAGGGCATGTCCACCCACAAACTAAAATTAAACCCACTATTGGCCCCACTGTTAGTTTAAAAAAGTTCTTACCTTACATATCTGCTCCTTATGGTTCTCCGCAGTTCTTGTCCAAAGTCCAGGAAACTGAAGAGTCTCAAGTGTCTTCTATAAAAGGTTTCCTGCCTCCTCCTTGTCCTCTGAGAAGACTGTGCATACACAGGGGATCCTTTCCATTGGCTGCCAGTTCCGGCCCCTGCTTGCAAGTTCCGGAAAGCAGGGAGCCAATCAGAGCACCTCAGGAGTTTGTAAGAAGAGTTCTGCTTTTTTTTTTTTTTTTTGTAAACGTGTAAAAGCGGTTAGGGGTGGGCAGAGATGGCCACAGGAGCAAAAGCCCTCAACGAGCATTAAATGAAATTGAGCTTTCTTAAATCAGAAGGTACATTACAATCAGTCAGAAAATGGCAGCTCAGATCCTCCCCCTCCAGCTCGTCCGTAGAGCCCATCTGCATGCAGTACAGCTTAAGGAGTGCTCACTCCTCCACAATGCATGTAAAAGAAAGGAAAAGAGCTGCAGCACTACATAGGCTATAATAAAAACACCACAGTCCGGTGGTCACAGCAACATCACCAGGGCAAAGAGAAATCACCCTGACGCGTTTCGGATAAGCAAGTCGTCCTTAATCATAGTAAATGTTTTGTTACCACGTCTCTCTTTAAAAAGCATAGGCATTCAATAAAAACAAGTACAAGAACACACCCCCTCTTTAAAGGGCAAGTCCAGCCCAAAATGAAAACTTACATACAGGTAAATCACCCTCCAAAATGGTAATAGTTTGAAATCTGAAATATATAAGTCTAATCTGAAATCCTGCATAATGTCATGTTTCTGCTTCCTGATTCTTCCATTATAACTGTCAGTTATGGATTGACAGTTGACATCACACCAATGACTGATGTTAATCCCTGTCTGCCTCTTCTGAGCATGCCCAGGCTCAGTACAGGTTCTAAATGCTCAGTTTCCACGAGGCATCTAGAAGCATAACAGCATACAGTAATGAATTCATAGACAAAGTATGATATATCAACATATTTTAAAGAGGCCATTCTTTCTAACAGATGTTCTTATGAGGGTGGAGTTGTCCTTAAACCCTTTTCTTCCTATTCAAACAGCTCATTATCCATTCTTAAGAGACCAACATATAATCTCAATTTGGTTCACCGTTACACGAAAAGCCCACAATGATTATTAAGTAAAAACATAAATCCAATAAGGATCCTTATTCGAGACAGTGTAACCCCGATGTGGGGAAATATATAACCATATCACGCAGACATATATATATAATATATTTTACCGAAACAATATATAATACATATCCCAAACAATCAAAGCTTCAAAACAAGTCACATATGGTCTTATCATATTGTGCAATGCATGATAGTGTATTGATGCGATTTAAAGGGAAGTTCATGCAATACATGTACTTTTCAGAAAAAAACAGTATTTTTAATCATTTTTCATCCCAATCACCTGTCTGTGTATAATAATGCAACTGAAATACTGACTTCCTGTTTGCAGAACCCCTAGTACAGACCGTTATGTGTTCTTTCCCTTGACCCGTGCCTGGGTTGACTCAGTTGCCTCATAGGGATATAAGCATGTTTGACCCATCCAACAGCCAATAAGTAGAAATTACTGTTAGGAACATTCCAAGGATGTGGTGCATTCTGGGAAGAGAACCGTTAGAACCTAAAATGTCAGCTCACTATGTCAACAGCAGGAAACAGCAAAGGGTTGATTGATTTTTCAAATAAGAGAATATGTAGAATAACTAAGTATGCATTACACAAACCAACATTTAACAAATATTGATAATTTCCACTGAACTGTCCCTTTAATTTGATCCCATTATATCAACCTATACAGGTACCCATTTTAATATGACCCATTGCATAAATTAACTTTTTTGTTATCATAACTATCATGCCAGCACTACAGCCTACATTCTTATTATATATTGCAAGGCTACCCAATGTTGTCATTTCAACTGTTGCAATTGAGAATGCAACAATATTATGTAATAAAAATGGCATTGCCCAAATAATCCAAGAAATCATTTATAAATAAAAACAGCTCCCAGAGAAATGGACAGAAACATCCAACGTTACTCCTTCATGTCCCAATGTTAACACATATTACTACCTGATGTTTAGCAGTGACAGAGGTGTTGATAAACCTTCCAGTTGACTGTTTCATTTAAAATAGGGGTACCAGCTTGTAAGTACTTTTATAACTATAATTTTGTCTTATCTAATATGTTATATTTTTTTCTTTGTTTTCTAGTACCGTAGGATTAACTCATTATTATATATTAATTGCTAATCTTCTATCACTAGAAGATTCTATCGCTGAAAATTGTTTCAGGTCACGTCAGACTCCTATATGGGAAGAAGAAAGGCCGATCATCTGTGATAAGTAAGGTTAGCTCTATGATTATTATAGAGAACCTTGCTGGTTAGTGGTAATGGATTCAATGTGGGTTACTGATATACTGGAGGATGTTGGCTTTCGGGCACCATTATTTGTCGTTTGTTTGTTGTGCTGGTAGTGATTTTATAAACAGTGGAAACAGCCTTTCTCGTGAAGCATATTATTATCATTCCACATAGCACATGTGACTTTGTTATACATCCACAGTATATAAGGTCTCCTTATATACTGTGGACCCATCATGTATAATCCATCATTGTATAAGCCATGGCCAGTCATTCTTCAGATAAAAATATTGGTTTAATAATTGCAGTGTATTATACAGTGGGCTTATTAGATATACAACAGGGTTCTGTCATAGCCATATCTGTATTTAAACTGCCCTTTAAATTAAAACCATAGTCTCCTTTTACTGGGGCATCAGTCCCTTATGACATCATATCTTCCCGTGCAAAACAAAGAGCAGAGTTCAAGATTATGCCAAGTGGACTGTTGCAATGACAATGAGTGTGCTGTTCACTAAAGCATTGTGTATCCCTTTCTGGAGGATATCTAAAGCCTTTACTTACAGTAGCATTATTCAGATTTGCACCATATTCATTAATACCCAGTGTCTCCTCATTTTTTTTCAAAAATTTCCCTGCCCATTTTATTTGTCCAACTGTGCTTCCAGTATGCTGTCAATATAATAGATCTCTGGAAAAATAATGACTCTAGATCTGCTGGCTATGAATGTCAAACCTTTCTAGAACATTTACACACTATCTGGTTCCAAAGTGGTCATGGTAATTATTACTACAAATAGCTAAAATACCTAGTAGTTTATCTGTAGTATTCAGTTAGATCCCCTGGACTTGAAGGTTAGTTCTTAAAGTCCTAGGTAACAAAGTCAATGCACAACCGTACACTTATCTTTCTTTGGTCTCTCTTCCACTGGACCATCTGCCAGTATAAAATATAACAATAAAGAAGGACGAGGACTCACAAGCAGTTAAAGGGCAGTCCACCCCAAAACTAATCCCCCCAACTACTGGCCCCATCATGTAGTGTAGTTTAATCCTTACCTCACATCCAGCTCCATATGGTTCTCCTGTAGTCCCCCCCCAAAGTCCCAAAACTGCCTCCTACCTGGCCTCCGAGAAAGTTTGGCGCGTACTGCAGCCCTTCTCCCCCTCCCTCCCCCTCCCTCCTCCCTCCTCTCCCTCCTCTCAGGATTCCTTCCCCTAGCATAAATCCCTTTAGATATAGTATTCCCCCGTCCCCCGTCCCAGCCCCAACCGCTACATTTTTATTTTAGAAAGTGCCCCGACATTACTTACCTCCCCTCCTTTCCTCCGCTGCACTGAATGACCGGCAGCCGCGTCCGTGTTGGCTGCCACTCAGCCAATCACAGACCGACTGCCGGTCCCGCCCCTCTGCTTGCATTCCTCGCAAGCAGAGGGCCGGCAGCGTGGCGGGGAAAGAGGGGAGGTAAGTAGAGTTTGGGCACTTTCTAAGAATGAAAACATAGCGGTTGGGGCTGGGGAGACAGGGAGAATACTATATAAAAATTGTTTTAAGGGTGGACATACCCTTTAAATCTGCAACGTTTATTGCTGCGACTGTTTCGGACATCAGTGTGCCCTTTTTCAAGCATAAACTGACCCTCCCACATGGGAGTTAAATAGCATCACATACACCCGCCCCTTAACCCAATTGGTGCACAAGAGAAAATCAAAGTCCAATACCCTAGTGTACATGTGTCCATTATATTCAAAGTTCTTTAGTACAAAACTTGTGTCCACTAAAACTGTTGTTTAATCCAAATCCGTGTAATCCACCACCACTTTTGGAGATGTACCTGGATAGCAGATAGTATCCATATATACATATATACACCACAATGGAACTGCATATATTCATGCCTACCATAATAAGAAGAGGCAAAAACTGTACTATTTACATAGTTTTAAGGTTATATTTAAATAGAGCATATACATAAATTCATATTTTAGTACCAGCTTAAAAAGGATAAGTGCACTGTAAAATCATATTATGTTTCATTTGGAAGCTGCAGCTTTAAAACTATTCCTGCTTGAGCCTCAACAGTAATGCATGTGAGCATGTGCACGGAACTGTTTGAGGCTCAAGCAGGAGAAGCGCGAGAAATCTCAAGGGGCGGAGCTTAACATTCAGCAAACCAGTAACAGATGTCAGCAACTTTCAAGTTACAAAGTTAGGCTCTGGAATGCATAGGTAAAAAAATATGGCAACGGTATTTTTAAAGCTGCAGCTTCCAAATGAACATAACTTGATTTTACAGTGCACTTATACTTTAACTTTTATCGGTACCATCTATCTTTACATTTTCTCTCAGCTGGTACTTCTTTACAGCACCTAAAAGTAAGCACAGTATAAGTTTATACAGTCTATATATCTGTGTAATCAAACATTTTCAGTAGCTACAATGTACAATAGATATCTACAACGTAGAACTCATAACTTGCAACATAAGGCTTATGACTGTTGCATTTTGCAAGAATAGTTAAGTGAAAATATTACAAGAAAGTTTAATGGACTACTTCATTTATTCCTACTGGTTTCATACTTTGTTGTTCTACTTTTTCTAGAACCACCCACTTCAATTGGGACACATTATGTTTTATTTTTGGCAAAATGCCTAGCCAACCGCTAGCATTGGTGTTTTCTTTAAAATTGCGGATATCACCTTTGTGTTCCTGTATCCTTATCATAATTTGCCTACTGGTTTGGCCTATATAAATTTTGCCTCAAGGGCATTTTATCATGTAAACCACATTTTTTGTGTTGCATGTTTTGGATGGCACACAGTATCCACCTTAATTATCGAGCTACGCAGTTGCAATTAAGACAGGGGTACGTCCCTTTCTTTTTTTGTACTTGTCCTTTGTTCTTGCGAGGGGCAATGTCAGATGGACATAACATATCTTTTTAGTTTTACCTCTCTTATAACAACATAGAAAATATAACCAATGCCCATTCCTAGGCCCCATACAATATCATATTATCTGCACACTCGCATACTTATAACCAAAGGGGTTTTAGTATACATTACTGTGATCACGAATGAAAAGCCTTCCAAACCACTCAAGGTAACCCCATTCTGGAAGGTCCTAACGTCTAACCTTTTCAATTTCTTTTACTTCAATTATGATTAGAAAACTTTTGCATTTCTCATTCTTCACACCGGATTCATATAACAGGCTCTCTCCCTCCCCCCCCCCCACCCTTTTGGCTTTTTAAAAATGAGGGAAGAGGCCATCCAGTGCTTAATATTAAAGGCATAGGACCTCCCATAAAAGGGGGTGTTGGGGGTGCCATTACCACTGGGGCTTGACCAAGGATCCATAAATACATACAATACAAGAATTGTGGAAGCACTCCAATTAGGCTAATTTATACTACATTAGCGGAAGTGCTACTGATCTGGTCAACATTTATACAACATAGAAAATATAATCAATGCCACATTCCTAGGCCCCATACAGTATCATTCAAGGTAACCCAGTCTGGAAGGCCCAAATGTCTAACCTTTTCAATTTCTTTTACTTCAATTACGATTAGCAAACTTTTGCATTTCTCATTCTTACACACTGGATCCATATAACAAAAGCTTACAGGTTTGTGAAACAATCACCAAACTTATCGTCCTGTCTTAGTATGGGCCAGTACTTCTTAATGATACCTTCGATTCCCCTGCTCTGTTTACCATATTTTTGTTCCACAGAATGTACATTTGACACTTTTATTAGGTTTATTTTTCAAAAGATCTTTCCTTATCAGTTTTACTTCTAATTTGGCTTTCTTTAGCACCTCTTGATCATACCTTTCTCTAGAAATGTATTATTCAGGGTTTGAGCGGCCTTATCATATAGTGTTTCATTGCTGGTAATTCTCTTTGCCCTTACAACTGGCCTTTTGGTATCCCTTTGAACACTTTTGGATGGTGGAACCTTAGCCAGTAATAGTTGTTCTTATCTGTGGACTTGGGTGTATAAGTCAGTTACAATTTTCCATCACATAGGTGCAATTTCACATCTAGGAAGGGAAGCTATCTTTAGATACCTAATATGTGAATTTTATTGTATCAAAAAAATTAGAAAATAGATTTTGGCTGTGGGAAGTTCTGTGGAGAGAGACATTCTGCTATACATTTAACCCTTCTTCTTGTGGATTGAGCGACTGTATACCACCCCACACATATGTCTCATTACTTAGTGGACCAATATCCTTCAACCTACTAAGCAGTCAGTTCATATTTCACACTCGAAGTATTTTTTTGTGCTAGTGGTTGAAGGTACTGGTCCACAAATTGTGAGGGACTGACCTCCCATGCCGGAGACTATTGGTCGCCCTGGTGGTTTACTAGTCTCTTGTGAATTTTGGGTAGTGTGTACAACACAGGTGTTCTTGGGCAATCTCTTTCTAGGAAATGTTTTCCATTTCACTTATTGTATTATTATGTGTTTTTTCATCTACCATTAAATCTATTACTCTCTTAATTTACCATGTAGGGTCGGAAGACATCTTACATAGTGTCTAGGGGTGTGTAGTTTTTCTCAGGATTTCCGCCTCATACTCTGTTCATCCATGACGACTATAGCTCCCCCTATATCGGCTTTTCTTAATCCTGTGTCTTTGTTATTTTGTAATTCTCTTAGGCTGAGGCCACACTACAACGCATCAAGTGTGCACGCTTCTGTGCATTACCGCGCGTTATTTTGCTTTTGCGTTTTTTAGTTATCTTTAAAGCGAAAACGCAAGCGATTGCGCAAAAGAATACTCGCCGCAAAACACGAACGGACGCACACAATCGCATGCGCATCGAAATGGCAGGGAACGTTCGCGTTCCCGCATTCTCCATGTTAGCGAAAAATCACGGGCGTGAGTGCAAAATGCGAATGCGCGCAAAACGTGCTAGTGTGGCCTAGCCCTTAATGCCTCTTTTTCCTTCAGAGTTAAATTGGGTGGTGGTTTGCCTTTTTCTAGTAGTGCCTGGGCTTCCTCCACTGCTAGCCTGTAAACATTTCCAAGTTTCACTTTGTACATCAGTATAAAAGTGATTTTCTTTCTTAGTGGAGGTAACGCTAGTGCACTACTATGGTCTTTAAAATATATTCTTATTTTAACCTTCTTACAAGTTTTAGAAAGTCTACTTCCCACTCTATAGGGCCTAGTGCATATGTTGGTACAAACCCAAGCCCCTTATTCAAACCAGAGGTAACATCATTATTTTAAAACACAGGATGAGATATGATAACTAAGTTATTTACCTCTACATTCTCCTTCCTTTTCTCAAGTACATCTCCCTCCTTTGGGGTGGTGGTGCTTTTGGGTTCAGCCTTCTTGTTCTGCCGCTTCCCCCTCTGTCAGTGTCTGCTGAATCCAGGCCTAAAAAAAGGGTTGGTAAGATTCTGTTGACTGTTTTCTCCTTCGCTGCTGGACCGAACCAACTGCGATCCTTTCCATCCACTTTTTTCTTCGTTGTCGCCAATATATATTTCACTTAACTATCATGCAAAATGCAACAGTCATAAGCCTATGTTGCAGGTTATGAGTTCTACATTGCTAGATATCATTGTTAACATGTATGTACTGAAATGTTTGATTACACAGATATATAGACTGGGTACACTAGGTATTGGACTTTGATTTTCTCTTGTGCACCATTGGGTTAAGAGCGGTGTGATGTGATGCTATTTAACTCCCATGTGGGAAGGTCAGTTTATGCTTGAAAAGGGGCACGCTGAAACATGTCGCAGCATAAACGTTTGCAGATTTAACTGATTGTGAGTCCTCATCCTTCTTTATTGGATATAGTTCTTAAGTCCCTTGTCATCCAACTGGCTTTTCCAATTCAGTATTCAATGCCTTACGAAGTTCCCACGATATACCATTAACTGGAGTCCAGATAGTCTTACTAGGGACACAAGTGGATTGAGGAAAAAAAACAGTACAACTGTAACGTTTTTTTTCCTCAATCTCACTTGTGTCCCTTTTCTAGTGGTGTAGGTAAACATACCGTTTTTCCCTTTCAAAAGGAATAATCAGCCTTAGTGTTTCGATCATACACACTTCCTACAGTACCCCATTAACCACTGTTCAAATGGTTTAATCCCTCTATTAGATTATCCCATCCTAATGCACAACAAAGAGACCAAATAATAAGTTTAAAACGTAAAAATCTTTTTAGATATAATTAAAAGCTAAAGAGCAGACAAATATCACACTAATTAAAAAATATAAATGGTAAGTAGGATGGCCGGTTCGCGGATCTGACCCCGATCCGCCCCTGACTATCCCGTCGCGAACGGCGGATTTTTCCACCATCCGACCTTCCGATTCGCAGATTTTCACATTTTCGAAATTTTCGAAATTACGAGTTTCGCTATTTTCGAAATTTTCGAAAATACGGGGAAAACACATATTTTCGAAAATACAAGGATTTCTCTTAATCCATCCTATTATTTCGAAAATTTTCGAAATTACGAGGATTACTTGTATTTTCGAAAATGCATATTTTCGAAAAACATGAAAACTCGTAATTCCCGAAAAACCGTGAAAACTCGTAATTTCGAAAATTTTCGAAAATACGAAAAATCTCGTTATTTCATGGGTATTTAAATTTTAACGGTCCGCTCGCGGATTTTCGAATTTTCGAATTTTTTTGAAAATTCGCGGATCCTCGAGCAGACCGGATTTTGCGAAGTTCGGACATCTCTAATGGTAAGTGCATAAATGTTGGGTCTGCAAATAAGCAGATGCACACAGAAAAAGGGGGGAAGAAATTACCTTCACATACCAATATATGCCCATATGAAAGTGGCTACCTATGATTAAGTCTAACTAAAGGGACAAAATGCATCAGGGGTTCTGTGATGTGTGTGATTTGATTTTTTTATATAAACTTATAGCTCTGCTAGCCCAGTCGTCCAGTTACCCTGATCCTCCTCATACACGAGGAGGCATAATACAGGTAACGTTTCCTATTTTGGTTGGGCTGCGACTATACCTATACGCAGCCTATTTGGACTTAAGCTATGTCTTGCTATTTTTAATATTTGTGGTGTGCATTGGCAATAAGCTCAGGGACCCTTGTTTTGGATAATAATACTAAGCACTTAACGGAGGTATTTGGGCACAGAAGCCCTGATCCTGGCTTTAAATGAAAAAAAAATATATCCCCAATTTACAGACCAAAATTGATTTAAAAGTGTGTCATTTGAGTTCTTCTTCGATTTTTCAGACAGGGACCTTATTCTTAACAATATCTTTATACCTTTTTCATATATATGTATTCTTTGCTTGCAGCGTTTCTCTTGTCATATACTCAAATAAGGAACGGAGACTTCTGGTTTTTCCCCTGCTACCATGGCAGCTCTTTATACCTTTTAAAAGGTCTGTCTGTAACACACTGTATTAATTAGGAAAAGTTTTCAAACAGCAAGCCCTGCAGTTGCTTCTCACTCTCACACCTTTACTAAAAAATTATCAGTCCTATAACACAACTGAAATTTATTATGAACATTTATACTGTAGCCTCACCAGAATAATCTAGTAACAAATGTATTGAAAGTACCAATGTACGTTAAACCTATCTACTATATAAATCTTATGTAAGTACTATATGTATTCACTGTTAACCTTGGCTGAGCACAAAATAAAAATTATCAGTCCCTGCACTTTAAATGTGTTTTAGCCTTAGATAATTTATGACAAATGATGTACACATCTTAATACATATAATATATGCATCAATAAAACAAAGTACTGCTAATAATTAAATCATAGGTATAAATGCTTATTACACTATACCCAAAAGCACATTAACCATTAGATCATTCAATTTCATACACCACTAATGTTTTACTTTTTGTTAATTTCTTCCCTTCAGCAAATCAGTTAGACTGTTATCCTAATCATTGCTTACTTGGTGTTCCGTGACAGGAGTACATTTAGACAGTCATGTAGTTAAGCTATTAAATGCAAAACTATATAAAGGCTACTTGTTAAAATACTCTTTTGATTGTGTTCTGCTGAGAGTGCTGTACACTTAAAAAGGCCAAAAATACATTCTAAATCTATCTTAATCCAATGTAAAACCCAAGAAATGCACTTAAAAAGCCATTACAAACAGTTTTGCTTTCCCAGGATATAGGAAGGCATGTATAAGTTTTTATTGTATGTGTAAATTATGACATGAACTTGGCACATCATACTATGCAGCAGAGCACTACAGGAGGATGTTGTCGATTTTTTATTTTTATGTAACCATCAGAGGTGAATTAAGGTTTGTAGAGACAGTGGATAAAACCATTACCACAATTTTCTGGTATTGGGATTTCACAGAGTTATCTGGCATCATCCCTCACTTTTTTAATGGAATATTTATTGGCAGTTATGTTGCAGTGATCACACTATTCATACTAATTTGTTTTATTTCCTGTGGAACCGATTGTGCTTTCTCTTGAATGAAGCACCAAATGGTCTCCTTAGCACACAAATTTTACTATGTGTGACTAATTAGGGACGTAATCTAAACATGTGGCAATCCTTTCGGCTAACTGCTCAAAAAACTGAGATGGCATAGGAAAAAGGAACCCTTATTTAGTAATTGAATGCTTTGTTTTCTTTAAGCCTGGTAACACACGTTCAACGCTTCTGCCCGCCCCCCGCACCCGCCCGAAACACTGAATGTCGGTCGGGCCATTACTGTATGGTGTGTACTCAGCGTTAGAAATGGATTTTGAACAAAAAAGCTCCAGCAATCTTTTTGTTCCAAGTCCACAGCATGATACTATTGAATGTGTCAAATTATATCTGAAAATGTATAATGCTAGGACCACGTGTGCAATAGGTCTATCTGATGTAGCTAGCTTCAGTAAAAAAAAACTGTCGCAAGCTATACAAGCTTTTTTGAGCTTTTTGCAATGGTGACAATAACATGCTATAGGACATTTAAACGTTTCTCCTAAAACCAACAAACAACCTTAGATTTTCTACTTTTATCTTACCTCTTTTGAATGCTTTTAGCATGAATTTTGTCATTAAGCAGACAATGAACTGTACCTAGGAAGTAACAATGAACCCTTAACACAAAATAAATGTAAAATTAGATTTTTGGTGTGTTTTCGGCCAAAAAATTATCTCCATACAAACTATAAACTCCTGACTGTGTATAGCAATGTTAGGCCTAATCTAGAGCTAATTAATTAGAATCCCTAATCCATACCAATAGGTCATGGTCAGGCCAAACTATATTTGATATAAGGAGTAAGTCAGACTACTCTATGGCTAACTTTTGTGATTAAGGAAACTAATTACGAGACATCCACAGAAATTGGTGACAGTCATCAGCTGTAATTTTTTACATTTGCTCCCTGACATGATGACCACCATGATTTTTACACCACTCAGGTCACAAACCTAGATATATTTCATCACCTAAAAGGGCTATCATATACTCCCAGCGCATCTCGCTAGCCCGGAGATCAGGAAGGCTTCCTGGGACCTCCAAGCCCAATGGTTGGAGGGGGAGTAAGAGCCCTTTATGGCTGGAGGTTAGAGAAGCCCAAATGCCCTTGACTGATGGGTGAGTGGCATATCTGGCTTGAGAATCCCAGGGAGTGGGTTAGAGTCCCTGGATGGCTTGAAATTAACCTAGAGGGTATGTCATATGGCCAACGGCCAAACCAACGTAAAAGCATCTGATCTTGTCTGATCTCAGAAGCCAAGCAGGCTCAGGCCTGGTTAAGACTTGGATGGGAGACCACCTGGAAATACCAGGTGTCATAGGCCTTTAGTTCTGCCTCGCTCGACTGGCAGGCTTTTGGCCAGAGGCTCCAGCATACCCTGACCTCGGACAAGTACTGCTCGTGAGGCAGAAGGCTCCCCGGAACCCCCATGGAGGCCAGGGGCCAATCACAGCTCCCAGGGTGCCCTCAGCCTAAGCCGATAGGTGAAGAAGGCTCCAAGGTACTTTCAATGTTGGTATGCGGCTAGCCACAGCCACCCAGAGAGCACTCAGCCCCGAACGCCAGGTGTGGAGGCTCCCCAGGACCTCTATAGAAGTTGGGGTTTAAGCGCAGGCACCCAGGGTGCCCCCAGCCCCAAGATCAGGAAGGCCTCCTGGGACCTCCAAGCCCAATGGTTGGAGGGTGAATAAGAGCCCCTTGTGGCTGGAGGTTAGAGAAGCCCAAATGCCCTTGACTGGTGAGTGAGTGGCATATCTGGCTTGAGAATCCCAGGGAGTGGGTTAGAGTCCCTGGATGGCTTGAAATTAACCTAGAGGGTATGTCATATGGCCAACGGCCAAACCAACGTAAAAGCATCTGATATTGTCTGATCTCAGAAGCTAAGCAGGCTCAGGCCTGGTTAGCATTGGATGGGACACCACCTGGAAAAATAAGGTTGTCATAGGCCTTTATTTCTGCCGCTCGACTGGCAGGCTTTTGGCCATGGGCTCCAGCGTACCCTGACTTCGGACAAGTACTGCTCGTGAGGCAGAAGGTTCCCCGGGACCCCCATGGAGGGCTGGGGGCCAATCACAGTTCCCAGGGTGCCCGCCTAAGACGATAGGTGAAGAAGGCTCCCCAGTGACTTCCAATGATGGTATGCGGCTAGCCACAGCCACCCAGAGTCACTCAGCCCCGATCGCCCGGTGTGGAGGCTCCAAAGATTCTATAGAGGTTGGGGTAACCGCAGGCACCAGGGTGCCCCAGCCCCGAGATCAGGAAGGTTCCTGGGACTCCAAGCCCAATGGTTGGAGGGGAGTAAGAGCCCCTTGTGGCTGGAGGTTAGAGAAGCCCAAATGCCCTTGACTGGTGAGTGAGTGGCATATCTAGCTTGGATCCCAGGGAGTGGGTTAGAGTCCCGGATGGCTTGAAATTAAAACCTAGAGGGTATGTCATACAGCCAACGGCCAAACCAACGTAAAAGCATCCGATCTTGTCTGATCTCAGAAGCTAAGCAGGCTCAGGCCTGGTTAGCAGTTGGATGGGAGACCACCTGGAAATACCATGTGTCATAGGACCTTTAGTTTTGCCTCGCTCAATGGCAGGCTTTTGGCCAGGGGTCCAGCGTACCCCGACCTCGGACAAGTATGCTCGTGATGGCAGAAGGCTCCCTGGGACCCCCATGAGGCAGGGGCCAATCACAGCTCCCAGGGTGCCCATCCACCAAGCCGATAGGTAGAAGGCTCCCAGGTAACTTCCAATGATGGTATGCGGCTAGCCACAGCCACCCAGAGAGCACTCAGCCCAAACGCCAGGTGTGGAGGCTCCCAGGACCTCTATAGAGGTTGGGGGCTAACCGCAGGCACCCAGGGTGCCCCCAGCACCGAGATCAGGAAGCCTCTGGGACCTCCAAGCCCAATGGTTGAAGGGGGAGTAAGAGACCCTTGTGGCTGGAGGTTAGAGAAGCCCAAATGGCCCTGACTGGTGGGAGTGGCATATCAGCTTGAGAATCCCAGGAGTGGGTAGAGTCCCTGAATGGCTTGAAATAAACCTAGAAGGTATGTCATATGGCTTACGGCCAAACCAACGTAAAGCATCCGATCTTGTCTGATTCAGAAGCTAAGCAGTCTCAGGCCTGGTTAGCACTTGGATGGGAGGCCACCTGCAAATACTAGGTGTCATAGGCCTTAGTTCTGCCTCACCGATGGCAGGCTTTTGGCCAGGGGCTCCAGCGTACCCTGACCTCGGACAAGTACTGCTCGTGAGGCAGAAAGCTCCCGGGACCCCATGGAGGCCAGGGGCCAATCACAGCTCCCGGGTGCCCTCAGCCTAAGCCGATAGTGAAGAAGGCTCCTAGGTATTCCAATGATGGTATGCGGCTAGCCACAGCCACCCAGAGTGCACTCAGCCCCGAACGCCAGGTGTGGAGGCTCCCCAGGACCCCAGGGTGCCCTAACCCCGAGATCAGAAGGCTTCCTAGGACACCCAAGCCCATGGTTGGAGGGGGAGTAAGAGCCCTTATGGCTGGAGGTTAGAGAAGCCCAATGCCCTTGCTGTTGGGTGAGTGGCATATCTGGCTTGAGAATCCCAGGTAGTGGGTTAGAGTCCCTGGATGGCTTGAATAACTAGAGGGTATGTCATAGGCCAACGGCCAAACCAATGTAAAAGCATCCGATCTTGTCTTATCTCAGAAGCTAAGCAGGCTCAGGCCTGGTTAAGACTTGGATGGGAGACCACTGGAAATACAGGTGTTATAGGCCTTTAGTTCTGCTCGCTCGACTGGCAGGCTTTGGCCAGGGTTCCAGCGTACCCTGACCTCGGACAAGTACTGCTTGTGAGGCAGAAGGCTCCCCGGGACCCCCATGGAGCCAGGGGCCAATCACAGCTCCCAGGGTGCCCTAGCCTAAGCCGATAGGTGAAGAAGGCTCCAAGGTACTTCCAATGATGGTAGCGGCTAGCCACAGCCACCCAGAGAGATCAGCCCGAACGCCAGGTGTGGAGGCTCCCCAGGACCTCTATAGAGTTGGGGGCTAACCGCAGGCCCAGGGTGCCCCCGCCCCGAGATGAGGAAGGCTTCTGGGACCTCCAAGCCCAATGGTTGGAGGGGGAGTAAGGCCCTGTGGCTGGAGGTTAGAGAGCCCAAATGCCCTTGCTGGTGAGTGAGTGGCATACTAGCTGAAAAATCCGAGGGAGTGGGTTAGAGTCCCTGGATGGCTTGAAATTAACCTAGAGGGTATGTCATATGGCCACGGCCAAACCAACGTAAAAGCATCCGATCTTGTCTGATCTCAGAAGCTAAGCAGGCTCAGGCCTGGTTAGACTGGATGGGAGACCACCTGGAAATACAGGTGTCATAGGCCTTAGTTCTGCCTCGCTCGACTGGCAGGCTTTTGGGCCAGGGGCTCCACGTACCTGACCTCGGACAAGTACTGCCCGTGAGGCAGAAGGCTCCGGGACCCCCATGGAGGCCAGGGGCCAATCACAGCTCCAGGGTGCCTCAGCCCAAGCCGATAGGTGAAGAAGGCTCTAGGTACTTCCAATGATGGTATGCAGATAGCCAGGCCACCCGAGTTCACTCAGCCCCGAACGCAGGTGGGGAGGCTCCCAGGACGGGGGCCAATCACAGCTCCCAGGGTGCCCTCAGCCTAAGCCGATAGGTGAAGAAGGCTCTAGTTACTTTCCAATGTTGGTATGCGGCTAGCCACAGCACCCAGAGTGCACTCCAGCCCCAACGCCAGGTGTGGAGGCTCCCAAGGACCTATAGAGGTTGGACTACCTTTACCAGTAAGCTTAAGGAGCTTACGGTCCAATACTCACCCTCCCTGTTGACCCCAGCTGCTGCCAGAGAATGTCTATGGGATGGTTTTACCGTTTGGGAAATTTGAGGTCCTAAACAGAATCCAGGCTGTCCCATACAATCTTGTTATAGCTCATAAGTGCAAAATACATATTCATAGCTTTTATGGGTTGCTTGGGAGAACAATATAAAAGTCAGCTATATAGCTTAAGGGCATGTCCCACCACAAACTAAAATTTAAACCCACATTGGCCCACGTGTAGTTTAAAAAAGTTCTTACCTACATATCTGCTCCTTTGGTTCCTGCAGTTCTTGTCCAAAGTCCAGGAAACGAAGAGTCTCAAGTGTCTTCTGTATAAAAGGTTTCGCCTCCTCCTTGTCCTCTGAGAAGACTGTGCATACACAGGGGATCCTTTCCATGGCTGCCAGTCGGCCCCTGCTTGCAAGTTCCGGAAAGCAGGGAGCAGATCAGAGCACCTCAGGAGTTTGTAAGAAGAGTTGCGTTTTTTTTTTTTTTGTAAACTGTAAAAGCGGTTAGGGGTGGGGAGAAGTGGCCACAGGAGCAAAAGCCCTCAACAGAGCATTAAATGAAATTGAGCTTTCTTAAATCAGAAGGTACATTACAATCAAGTCAGAAAAATGGCAGCTCAGATCCTCCCCCATCCAGCTCGTTCGTAGAGCCCATCATGCAGCAAGTACAGCTTAAGGAGTGCTCACTCCTCCACATGCATGTAAAAGAAAGGAAAAGAGCTGCAGCACTACATAAGGGCTATAATAAAAACACCACAGTCCGGGTGGGTCACAGCAACATCACCAGGGCAAAGAGAAAATCACCTGACGCGTGTTTCGGATAAGCAAGTCGTCCTTAATCTAGGTAAATGTTATTGTACCACGTCCTCTTTTAAAACATAGGCATTCAATAAAAACAAGTACAAGAACACACCCCCTCTTTAAAGGGCAAGCCAGCCCGAAAATGAAAACTTACATACAGGTAAATCACCCTCAAAATGGTAATAGTTTTGAAATCTGAAATATATAAGTCTAATCTGAAATCTGATAATGTCAATGTTTCTGTTCTGATTCTTCCAGTTTATAAAACTGTCAGTTATGGATTTGACAGTTGACACACAGCCAATGACTGATGTTAATACCCTGTCTGCCTCTTCTGAGCATGCCCAGGCTAGTACAGGTTTCTAAATTGCTCAGTTTCCACGAGGCATCATAGAAGCATAACAGCATACAGTAATGAATTCATAGGACAAAGTATGATATATCAACTATTTAAAGAGGCCATTCTTTCTAACAGATGTCTTATGAGGGTGGAGTGTCCTTAACCCTTTTCTTCCTATTCCAACAGATCATTATCCATTCTTAAAGAGACACAACATATAATCTCAATTGGTTCACGTTACCGAAAAGCCCACAATGATTATTAAGTAAAAAACATAAATCCAATAAGGATCCTTATGTCGAGGACAAGGTGTAACCCGATGTGGGGAATATATAAACCATATACGCAGACATATATATATATATATGTTTACCGAAACAATATATAATTACAATATCCCAAACAATCAAAGCTTAAAACAAGTCTTCATATGGTCTATACATATGTGCAATGCATGATAGTGTATTGATGCGATTTAAAGGGGAAGTTCAGTGCAAAACATGTACATTTTCAGAAAAAAAACAGTATTTTTAATCATTTTTCATCCCAATCACCTGTCTGTGTATAAATAAATGCAACTGAAATACTGACTTCTGTTTGCAGAACCCCAGTACAGACCGTTATGGTCTTTCCTTGACCCAGTGGCCTGGGTTGACTCCGTTGCTCAATAGGGATTAAGCATGTTTGACCCATCAACAGCCAATAAGTAGAAATTACTGTTAGGAACATTCAAGGAGTGGTGCATTCTGGGAAGAAGAAAACCGTTAGAACCTAAAATGTCAGCTCACTAATGTCAACAGCAGGGAACAGCAAAGGGTTGATTGATTTTTCAAAATGGAAGAGAAATGTAGAATAAATAAGTATGCATTACACAACCAACAATTTAACAAATATTGATAATTTCCATGAACTGTCCCTTAATTTGATTCCATTAAATATCAACCTATACAGGTATCCCATTTTAATATGACCATTGCATAAAATTAACTTTTTTGTTATCATA
The DNA here is from genome assembly GCA_019447015.1 of Hymenochirus boettgeri. Lineage (NCBI taxonomy): Eukaryota > Metazoa > Chordata > Amphibia > Anura > Pipidae > Hymenochirus > Hymenochirus boettgeri. The sequence goes on along the minus strand of JAACNH010000254.1, from coordinate 24,143 downwards.
ACTATCATGCCAGCACTACAGCCTACTTCTTATTATATATTGCAAGGCTAACCAATGTTGTCATTTCAACTGTGCAATTGAGAATGCAACAATATTATGTAATAAAAATGGCATTGCCCAAATCCAAGAAAATCATTTATAAATAAAAACAGCATTCCCGAGAAATGGACAGAAACATCCAACGTTACTCCTTCATGTCTCAATGTTAAACAACATATTACTACCTGATGTTTAGCAGTGACACGAGGTGTTGATAAACCTTCCAGTTTGACTGTTTCATTTAAATAGGGGTACCAGCTCTGTAAGTACTTTTAAACTATAATTTGTCTTATCTAATATGTTATATTTTTTCTTTGTTTTCTAGTACCGTAGGATTAACTCATATTTATAGATTTAATTGCTAATCTTCATCACTAGAAGATTCTATCGCTGAAAATTGTTCAGGTCACGTCAGGCTCAAACTATGGGAAGAAGAAGGCCGATCATCTGTGATAAGTAAGGTTAAGCTACTATGATTATTATAGAGAACCTTGCTGGTTAGTGGTAATGGATTCAATGTGGGTTACTGATATACTGGAGGATGTTGGCTTTCTGGCACCATTATTTGTCGTTTGTTTTGTTGTGCTGGTAGTGATTTTATAAACAGTGGAAACAGCCTTTTCTGTGAAGCATATTATTATCATTCAACATAGCACATGTGACTTTGTTAATACATCCACAGTATATAAGGTCTCCTTATATACTGTGGACCCATCATTGTATAATCCATCATTGTATAAGCCATGGCCAGTCAGTCTTCAGTAAAAATATTGGTTTAATAATTGCAGTGTATTATACAGTGGGCTTATTAGATATACAACAGGGTTCTGTCATAGCCATATCTGTATTTAAATGCCCTTTAAATTAAAACCATAGTCATCCTTTTACTGGGGGCATCAGTCCCTTATGACATAATATTTCCTGCATAAACCAAGAGCAGAGTCAAAACAAGATTAAGCCAAGGACTGTTGCAATGACATGAGTGTGCTGTTCACTAAAGCATTGTGTATCCCTTTCTGGAGGATATCTAAAGCCTATCTACAGTAGCATTATTCAGATTTGCACCATATTCATTAATACCCAGTGTTCTCAACTTTTTTTTCAAAAAATTTCCCTGCCCATTTATTTGTCCAACTGTGCTTCCAGTATGCTGTCATATATATAGATCTCTGGAAAAATAATGACTCAATAGATCTGCTGGCTAGAATGTCAAACCTTTCTAGAACATTACACACTATCTGGTTCAAAGTGGGCATGGTAATTATTACTACAAATAGCTAAAATACCTAGTAGTTTATCTGTAGTATTCAGTTAGATCCACTGGACTTGAAGGTTAGTTCTAAAGTCCTAGGTAACAAAGTCAATGCACGACCGTACACTTATCTTTCTTTGGTCTCTCTCCACTGGACCATCTGCCAGTATAATAATAATACAATAAAGAAGGACGAGGACTCACAAGCAGTTAAAGGGCATGTCCAACCCAAAACTATAATCCCCCAATAATGGCCCCATCATGTAGTGTAGTTTAATCCTTACCTCACATCCCAGCTCCATATGTTTTCCTGTAGTCCCCCCCAAAGTCCAAAACTGCCTCATACCTGGCCTCCGAGAGAAGTTTGGCATGCGTACTGCAGCCTTCTCCCCTCCCTCCCCCTCCCTCTCCCCCCTCTCCTCCCTCTCAGGATTCCTTCCCCTAGCATAAATCCCTTTAGATTAGTATTCCCCGGTCCCCCCAGCCCCAACCGCTACATTTTTATTTTATAAATTTCCCTCCAAGTCATGACTATCAGACTATCTCAGAAGCTAAGCAGGCTCAGGCCTGGTTAAGACTTGGATGGGAGACCACCTGGAAATACCAGGTGTCATAGGCCTTTAGTTCTGCCTCGCTCGACTGGCAGGCTTTTGGCCAGGGGCTCCAGCGTACCCTGACCTCGGACAAGTACTGCTTGTGAGGCAGAAGGCTCCCCGGGACCCCCATGGAGGCCAGGGGCCAATCACAGCTCCCAGGGTGCCCTCACCTAAGCCGATAGGTGAAGAAGGCTCCAAGGTACTTCCAATGATGGTATGGCGGCTAGCCACAGCCACCCAGAGAGCACTAGTCCCCGAACGCCATGTGTGGAGGCTCCCCAGGACCTCTATAGAGGTGGGGCTAACCGCAGGCACCCAGGGTGCCCCCGCCCCGAGATGAGGAAGGCTTCCTGGACCTCCAAGCCCAATGGTTGGAGGGGGAGTAAGAGCCCTTGTGGCTGGAGGTTAGAGAAGCCCAAATGCCCTTGACTGGTGAGTGAGTGGCATATCTGCTTGAAAATCCGAGGGAGTGGGTTAGAGTCCCTGGATGGCTTGAAATTAACCTAGAGGGTATGTCATATGGCCAACGGCCAAAACCAACGTAAAAGCATCCGATCTTGTCTGATCTCAGAAGCTAAGCAGGCTCAGGCCTGGTTAGCACTGGATGGGAGACCACCTGGAAATACCAGGTGTCATAGGCCCTTAGTTCTGCCTCGCTCGATGGCAGGCTTTTGGCCAGGGGCTCCAGGTACCTGACCTCGGACAAGTACTGCCCGTGAGGCAGAAGGCTCCCGGACCCCATGGAGGCCAGGGGCCAATCACAGCTCCAGGGTGCCCTCAGCCCAAGCCGATAGGTGAAGAAGGCTCCTAGGTACTTCCAATGATGGTATGCAGCTAGCCAGAGCCACCCAGAGTTCACTCAGCCCGAACGCCAGGTGTGGAGGCTCCCAAGGACTGGGGCCAATCACAGCTCCCAGGGTGCCCTCAGCCTAAGCCGATAGGTGAAGAAGGCTCCTAGTTACTTCCATGTTGGTATGCGGCTAGCCACCGCACCCAGAGTGCACTCAGCCCCAAACGCCAGGTGTGGAGGCTCCCAAGGACTTATAGAGGTTGGACCTACCTTTACCAGTAAGCTTAAGGAGCTTACGGTCCAATACTCACCCTCCCTGTTGACCCCCAGCTGCGCCAGAGAATGTCTATGGATGGTTTACCGTTTGGAATTGAGGTCCTAAACAGAATCCAGGCTGTCCCATACAATCTTGTTATAGCTCATAAGTGCAAAATACATATTCATAGCTTTTATGGGGTGGACTTGGGAGCACAATATAAAAGTCACTATATGCTTAAAGGGCATGTCCACCCACAAACTAAAATTTAACCCACTATTGGCCCCACTGTGTAGTTTAAAAAAGTTCTTACCTTACATATCTGCTCCTTATGGTTCCCTCGTCAGTTCTTGTCCAAAGTCCAGGAAACGAAGAGTCTCAAGTGTCTTCTGTATAAAAGGTTTCTCTCGCCTCCTCCTTGTCCTCTGAGAAGACTGTGGCATACACAGGGGATCCCTTTCCATTGGCTGCCAGTCGGCCCCTGCTTGCAAGTTCCGGAAAGCAGGGAGCCAGATCAGAGCACCTCAGGAGTTGGTAAGAAGAGTTCGCTTTTTTTTTTTTTTTTTGTAAACTGTAAAAGCGGTTAGGGGTGGGCAGAGATGGCCACAGGAGCAAAAGCCCTCACAAGCATTAAATGAAATTGAGCTTTCTTAAATCAGAAGGCCATTACAATCAGTCAGAAAAAGGCAGCTCAGATCCTCCCCCATCCAGCTCGTTCGTAGAGCCCATCATGCATGCAAGTACAGCTTAAGGAGTGCTCACTCCTCCACAATGCATGTAAAAGAAAGGGAAAAGAGCTGCAGCACTACATAAGGGCTATAATAAAAACACCACAGTCCGGTGGTCACAGCAACATCAACAGGCAAAGAGAAAATCACCCTGACGCGTTTCGGATAAGCAAGTCGTCCTTAATCATAGGTAAATGTTATTGTTACCACTTCCTCTTTTAAAAGCATAGGCATTCAATAAAAACAAAGTACAAGAACACACCCCTCTTTAAAGGGCAAGTCCAGCCCGAAAATGAAAACTACATACGGGTAATCACCCTCCAAATGGTAATAGTTTGAAATCTGAAATATATAAGTCTAATCTGAAATCCTGCATATGTCATGTTTCTGCTTCCATTCCAGTTATAACTGTCAGTTATGGATTTGACAGTTGACATCACAGCCAATGACTGAATGTTAATCCCCTGTCTGCCTCTTCTGAGCATGCCCCCAGGCTCAGTACAGGTTTCTAAATTGCTCAGTTTCCACGAGGCATCTAGAACATAACAGGCATACTAATAATTCATAGGACAAAGTATGATATTCAACATATTTTAAAGAGGCCATTCTTTCTAACAGATGTTCTATGAGGGTGGAGTTGTCCTTTAACCCTTTTCTCCTATTCCAACAGATCATTATCCTTCTTAAAGAGACACAACATATAATCTCAATTTGGTTCACCGTTACACGAAAAGCCCACAATGATTTAAGTAAAACATAAATCCAATAAGGATCCTATGTCGAGACAGTGTAACCCCGATGTGGGGAAATATATAACCATATACGCAGACATATATAATATATATTGTTTACCGAAACAATATATAATACAATATCCCAAACAATCAAAGCTTCAAAACAAGTCATCATATGGTCTTATACATATTGTGCAATGGCATGATAGTGTATTGATGCGATTTAAAGGGGAAGTTCAGTGCAAATACATGTACTTTTCAGAAAAAAACAGTATTTTTAATCATTTTCATCCCAATCACCTGTCTGTGTATAAATAAATGCAACTGAAATACTGACTTCCTGTTTGCAGAACCCCTAGTACAGACCGTTATGGTCTTTCCCTTGACCCAGTGCCTGGGTTGACTCGTTGCTCAAAGGGATATAAGCATGTTTGACCCATCCAACAGCCAATAAGTAGAAATTACTGTTAGGAACATTCCAAGGATGTGGTGCATTCTGGGAAGAGAACCGTTAGAACCTAAAATGTCAGCTCACTAATGTCAACAGCAGGGAACAGCAAAGGGTTGATTGATTTTTCAAAATGGAAGAGATATGTAGAATAACTAAGTATGCATTCCACAAACCAACAATTTAACAAATATTGATAATTTCCACTGAACTGTCCCTTTAATTTGATTCCATTAAATATCAACCTATACAGGTATCCATTTTAATAGCCCATTGCATAAAATTAACTTTTTTGTTATCATAACTATCATGCCAGCACTACAGCCTACATTCTTATTATATATTGCAAGGCACCCATGTTTGTCATTTCAACTGTTGCAATTGAGAATGCAACAATATTATGTAATAAAAATGGCATTGCCCAATAATCCAAGAAATCATTTATAATAAACAACAGCCCAGAGAAATGGACAGAAACATCCAACGTTACTCCTTCATGTCCTCAATGTTAAACACATATTACTACCTGATGTTTAGCAGTGACAGAGGTGTTGATAACCTTCCAGTTTGACTGTTTCATTTAAAATAGGGGTACCAGCTCTGTTAAACTTTTATAACTATATTTTGTCTTATCTAATATGTTATATTTTTTTTCTTGTTTTCTAGTACCGTAGGATTAACTCATTATTTATAGATTTATTGCTAATCTTCTATCACAGAAGATCCTACGCTGAAAATTGTTCAGGTCACGTCAGACTCATAACTAGTGAAGAAGAAAGGCCGATCATCTGTGATAAGTAAGGTTAAGCTACTATGATTATATAGAGAACCTTGCTGGTTAGTGGTAATGGATTCAATGTTGGGTTACTGATATACTGGAGGATGTTGGCTTTCTTGGCACCATTATTTGTCGTTTGTTTGTTGTGCTGGTAGTGATTTTATAAACAGTGGAAACAGCCTTTTCTGTGAAGCATATTTATCATTCCAACATAGCAATTGTGACTTTGTTAATACCATCCACAGTATATAAGGTCTCCTTATATACTGTGGACCCATCATTGTATAATCCATCATTGTATAAGCCATGGCCAGTCAGTCTCAGTAAAAATATTGGTTTAATATTGCGTGTATTTACAGTGGGCTTATTAGATATCAACAGGGTTCTGTCATAGCCATATCTGTATTTAAACTGCCTTTTAATTAAAACCATAGTCCATCCTTTTACTGGGGCATCAGTCCCTTATGACATCAATATCTTCCCGTGCAAAACAAAGAGCAGATTCAAGATTATGCCAAGTGGACTGTTGCAATGACAATGAGTGTGCTGTTCACTAAGCATTGTGTATCCCTTTCTGGAGGATATCTAAAGCCTTTACTTACAGTAGCATTATTCAGATTTGCACCATATTCATTAATACCCAGTGTCTTCTCAATTTTTTTTCAAAAAATTTCCCTGCCCATTTTATTTGTCCAACTGTGCTTCCAGATTGCTGTCAATATAGATGATCTCTGGAAAAATAATGACTCAATAGATCTGCTGGCTATGAAGTCAAACCTTTCTAGAACATTTACACACTATCTGGTTCCAAAGTGGTCATGGTAATTATTACTACAAATAGCATAATACCTAGTGTTTATCTGTAGTATTCATTAGATCCACTGGACTTGAAGGTTAGTTCTTAAAGTCCTAGGTAACAAAGTCAATGCACGACCGTAACCTTATCTTTCTTTGGTCTCTCTTCCACTGGACCATCTGCCAGTATAAATAATACAATAAAGAAGGACAGGACTCACAAGCATTTAGGGCATGTCCACCCCAAAACTATAATCCCCCCAACTACTGGCCCCATCATGTAGTTGTAGTTTAATCCTACCTCACATCCCAGCTCCATATGGTTCTCCTGTATCCCCCCCCAAAGTCCCAAAACACTGCCTCCTACCTGGCCTCCGAGAGAAGTTTGGCATCGTACTGCAGCCCTTCTCCCCCTCCCTCCCCCTCCCTCTCCCTCCCTCTCCCTCCCTCTCAGGATTCCTTCCCCCTAGCATAAATCCCTTTAGATTAGTATTCCCCCCGGTCCCCCCAGCCCCAACCGCTACATTTTTATTTTTAGAAATGCCCCGAACATTACTTACCTCCCCTCTTCCTTTCCTCCTCGTGCACTGATGACCGGCAGCCGCGTCCGTGATTGGCTGCCACTCAGCCAATCACAGACGCGACTGCCGGTCCCCGCCCCTCTGCTTGCATTTTCTCGCAAGCAGAGGGCCGGCAGCGTGGGCGGGGAAAGAGGGAGGTAAGTAGAGTTTGGGGCACTTTCTAAGAATGAAAACATAGCGGTTGGGGCTGGGGAGACAGGGAGAATACTATATAAAAATTGTTTAAGGGTGGACATACCCTTTAAATCTGCAACGTTTATTGCTGCGACAGTTTCGGACATCAGTGTGCCCTTTTTCAAGCATAAACTGACCCTCCAACATGGGAGTTAAATAGCATCACATACACCCGCCCCTTAACCCATTGGTGTCACAAGAAAAATCAAAGTCCATCCCCTAGTGTACATGTGTCCATTATATTCAAAGTTCTTAGTACAAAACTTGTGTCCACTAAAACTGTTGTTTAATCCAAACCGTTAATCACACCACACTTTTGGAGATGTACCTGGTAGCAATATAGTATCCATATATCATATATACACCACAATGGAACTGCATATATTCATGCCTACCATAATAAGAAGAGGCAAAAACTGTACTATTTACATTTTAAGGTTATATTTAAATAGAGCATTAACATAAATTCATATTTAGTACCAGCTTTAAAGGATAAGTGCACTGTAAAATCATATTATGTTTCTTGGAAGCTGCACTTTAAAACACTCCTGCTTGAGCTCAACCAGTAATGCATGTGAGCATGTGCACGGAACTGTTTGAGGCTCAAGCAGGAGAAAGCAGAGGAAATCTCAGAGGGGCGGAGCTTAACATTCACAAACCAGTAACAAGATGTCAGCAACTTTCAAGGTACAAAGTTAGGCTCTGGAAATGCATAGGTTAAAAAAAATATGGCAACGGTATTTTTAAAGCTGCAGCTTCCAATGAACATAACTTGATTTTACAGTGCACTTATACTTTAACTTTTATCGGTACCTCTCTTTACTTTTTCTCTCAGCTGGTACTTCTTTACAGCAAACCTATAAAGTAAAGCACAGTATAGTTTATACAGTCTATATATCTGTGTAATCAAACTTTTCAGTAGCTACAATGTACAATGATATCTAGCAACGTAAACTCATAACTTGCAACATAAGGCTTATGACTGTTGCATTTGCAAGAATAGTTAAGTGAATATATTACAAAAGGTTAATGGACCTACTTCATTATTCCTACTGGTTTCATATTTTGTTCTACTTTTTCTAGAACACACCACTTCAATTGGGACACATTATGTTTATTTTTGGCAAAATGCCTAGCCACCGCTAGCATTGGTGTTTTCTTTAAAATTGCGGATATCACCTTTGTGTTCCTGTTCCTTATCATAATTTGCCTACTGGTTTGGCCTATATAAATTTTGCCTCAAGGGCATTTATCATGTAAACCACATTTTTGTGTTGCATTTTTTGGATGGCACACAGTATCCACCTTAATTATCGAGCTACAGCAGTTGCAATTAAGACAGGGGTACGTCCCTTTTCTTTTTGTTTGTACCTCTTGTTCTGCGAGGGGCAATGTCAATGGACATAACATATCTTTTATGTTTTACCTCTCTTATAACAAACATAGAAAATATAACCAATGCACATTCCTAGGCCCCATACAATATCATATTACTGCACACTCGCATATTTATAAACAAAGGGGTTTTAGTATACATTACTGTGATCCACTGAATGAAAAGCCTTCCAACCACGTCAAGGTAACCCCATCTGGAAGGTCCTAACGTCTAACCTTTTCAATTTCTTTTACTATTCAATTATGATTAGCAAACTTTTGCATTTCTCATTCTTCACACCTGGATTCATATAACAGGCTCTCCTCCATCCCCCCCCCCCCAGCCCTTTGGCTTTTTAAAAGAGGGAAGAGGCCATCCAGTGCTTAATATTAAAGGCATAGGACCTCCCATAAAAGGGGTGGTGTTTGGGTGCCATTAACCACATGGAGGCTTGACCAAGGATCCCAATAAATACATACATACAAGAATTGTGGAAGCACTCCAATTAGGCTAATTTATAACTACATTTAGCGAAGTGCTACTGATCTGGTCAACATTTTTACAACATAGAAAATTAATCAATGCACATTCCTAGGCCCCATACAGTACATTCAAGGTAACCCCAGTCTGGAAGGTCCAAATGTCTAACCTTTTCAATTTCTTTTACTTCATTACGATTAGCAAACTTTTGCATTTCTCATTCTTACACACTGGATCCATAAACAAAAGCTTACAGGTTTGTGAAACAGATCACCAAACTTACGTCCTGTCTTAGTATGGGCCAGTACTTCTTAATGTACCTTCGATTCCCCTGCTCTGTTTACCATATTTTTGTTACCACAGAATGTACAGTTTGATCACTTTTATTAGGTTTATTTTTCAAAAGATCTTTCCTTATCAGTTTTACTTCTAATTTGGCTTTCTTTAGCACCTCTTGATCAACCTTTCTCTAGAAATGTTTATTCAGGGTTTGAGCGGCCTTATCATATAGTGTTTCATTGCTGGTAATTCTCTTGCCCTTACAAACTGGCCTTTTGGTATCCCTTTGAACACTTTTGGATGGTGGAAACTCTTAGCCAGTAATAAGTTGTTCTTATCTGTGGACTTGGTGTATAAGTCAGTTACAATTTTGCCATCAATAGGTGCAATTTCACATCTAGAAGGGAAGACTATCTTTGATACCTAATATGTGAATTTTATTGTATCAAAAAAATTAGAAAATAGATTTTGGCTGTGGGAAGTTTCTGTGGAGAGGAACATTCTGCTATACATTTACACCTTCTTCTTGTGGATTGAGCGACTGTATATCCACCCACACAAATATGTCTCATTACTTAGTGGACCAATATCCTTCAACCTACTAAGCAAGTCAGTTGCATATTTCACACTCGAAGTTATTTTTGTGCTATTGGTTGGGTACTGGTCCACAAATTGAGAGGACTGACCCATGCCGGAGACTATTGGTCGCCCTGGTGGTTTATCTAGTCTCTTGTGAATTTTGGGTAGTGTGTACAACACAGGTCGTTTCGCTAGTCATCCGACTGGCTTTCTCAATTCAGAATGACTTGTCCAAGAATCTGTGGCAATTATGTACCCTGGAAAATCCCAATTAGCATATCACAGCCAGGTGTTAAGGGTGTGATTGGATAGTGGCTAAGAGGTGTTATAGGAACGCCCAGAGTAAGGTATTAAAACAGCATTGTACATGGCAGACAGTTGGTGTCGAACCCCCCCACCTCTATTTAGGCTTGGTTTCTTTATTTTCACATAAATGGCCTCCTTCACACCTCTCTTGAACCAGTCACGCTCCTTCGCCAATATGTTAACATTACAATCTTCAAAGGTATGTCCTTTATCCTTAAGATGCAGGTACACGGCTGAGTCCTGACCCGAGGAATTGGCTCTTCTGTGCTGGGCAACGTTGAATGCAGTTGCTGTTTGTTCTCTGTGTTTGGCAGGGTTCTGATACCCCCAGCTTGTGATCTAAAGGGTGGTGGGAGTCAAACATCAAATACTGATCTGTGTGTGTTGGTTTTCTGTAAACCTCTACTTCCAGTTTACCATTTTCCTTAACTTCTACCAAGCAGTCCAAGAAAGCCAGTTTGTTGTTTTGTACCTCTTCCCTTGTGAATTTAATGTTTTGGTCCACCGCATTAATGTGTTCTGTGAAAGCTTGTACTTCCTTCTGGTGGATTTTAACCCAGGTGTCATCAACATATCTGAACCAGTGGCTGGGTGCTATGCCCTTAAAGGTATTAAGCGCCTGTGTTTCTACCTCCTCCATGTAAAGGTTGGCCACAATAGGTGAAACTGGAGATCCCATAGCACATCCATGTTTTTGCTTATAGAACTTATCCCTGTATTTGAAATAGGTGGTATTCAGGCACAAGTCCAACAAGGAACACACCTGTTCTGGGTTGAGATCAGTTCTGCTGGTAAGAGTGCTGTCTTGGCCCAGCCGTTTTCTCACCATGTCAACCGCCTCCTTGGTGGGTATACAAGTGAAGAGAGATGTCACATCATAGGACACCATAGTTTCTTCTACACCGAGTACTATATCTTCAATCTTGTTGGTGAAATCCTGAGAGTTCTGGATGTGATGCTTAGTACTTCCCACCAAAGGTCCTAAGATGTTAGCTAGATATTTTGCCACCTTGTATGTTACCGAGTTGATGCTGCTGACTATAGGTCTTAGTGGGGCCCCTTCCTTATGTATCTTTGGGAGTCCATATATGCATGGATGTGCCTCACCAGGGTAGAGGCGATGATACATTGCTCGGTCAATGGCTTTATCCTTTTGAAGCTGTTGTAGTAAGTCTATGACTCTTTTCTTGTAACGGCTGGTGGGATCCCTTGTTAAAGCCTCATATGTGTTGTTATCGGCCAGGAGCATGATGGAAATCCAATTAGCATATCACAGCCAGGTGTTAAGGGTGTGATTGGATAGTGGCTAAGAGGTGTTATAGGAACGCCCAGAGTAAGGTATTAAACAGCATTGTACATGGCAGACAGTTGGTGTCGAACCCCCCCACCTCTATTTAGGCTTGGTTTCTTTTTTTCACATAAATGGCCTCCTTCACACCTCTCTTGAACCAGTCACGCTCCTTCGCCAATATGTTAACATTACAATCTTCAAAGGTATGTCCTTTATCCTTAAGATGCAGGTACACGGCTGAGTCCTGACCCGAGGAATTGGCTCTTCGTGCTGGGCCATACGTTGATGCAGTTGCTGTTTGGTCTCCCCCACATACAAATCAGAGCATTCTTCACTGCACTGCACTGCATATATGATGTTGCTTATCTTGTGTTTTGGTATTGGGTCTTTCGGATGTACCAATTGCGCCTCAGTGTGTTGTTCGGTTTAAAGCAGACAGGGATACGATGTTTTTTGAAAATTCTTCTTAATTTCTCGGAGACCCCTGCTACATTGGATGACCATGTTCTTCCTCCTGTCTTGCTTTTCCCCTTGACTGTTGGTATTTGTGTTCTTTTTTTTCCTTCTACTTCTTTTGACAAAGGCCCAGTCTGGATATCCACAAGTTTTAAGGGCTCCTCTGAGATGTTTCATTTCTTTAGCCTTCGCCTCTGTGCTAGTGGGGATGTTCTCGGCTCTGTGTTGCAGGGTTCTGATGACACCCAGCTTGTGATCTAAAGGGTGGTGGGAGTCAAACATCAAATACTGATCTGTGTGTGTTGGTTTTCTGTAAACCTCTACTTCCAGTTTACCATTTTCCTTAACTTCTACCAAGCAGTCCAAGAAAGCCAGTTTGTTGTTTGTACTTCTTCCCTTGTGAATTTAATGTTTTGGTCTACCGCTTAATGTGTTCTGTGAAAGCTTGTACTTCCTTCTGGTGGATTTTAACCCAGGTGTCATCAACATATCTGAACCAGTGGCTGGGTGTTATGCCCTTAAAGTATTAAGCGCCTCTGTTTCTACCTCCTCCATGTAAAAGGTTGGCCACAACGGTGTGAAACTGGAGATCCCATAGCACATCCATGTTTTTGCTTATAGAACTTATCCCTGTATTTGAAATAGGTGGTATTCAGGCACAAGTCCAACAAGGAACACACCTGTTCTGGGTTGAGATCAGTTCTGCTGGTAAGAGTGCGAGAGGTCTGGGGAGCCTCCACACCTGGCGTTCGGGGCTGAGTGCTCTCTGGGTGGCTGTGGGGCTAGCCGCATACCATCATTGAAGTACCTTGGAGCCTTCTTCCCCTATCGCTTAGGCTGAGGGCACTCTGCGCTGTGATTGGCCCCTGGCCTCCATGGGGGTCCCGGGAGCCTTCTGCCGCACGAGCAGTACTGTCCGAGGTCAGTTATGCGGGAGCCTCTGGCCCAAAGCCTGCCAGTCCGAGCGAGGGCAGAACTAAGGCCTATGACACCTGGTATTTCTAGGTGGTCTCCCATCCAAACTTTAACCCCAGGCCTGGCCTGCTTAGCTTTCCTTCTAAAAATCAGAGACAAGATCAGATGCTTTTTAAACGTTGGTTTGGCCTTTGCCCTAATACATACCCTCTAGGTGTAATTCAAGCCATCCAAGGGACTCTAACCCACTCCCTGGGATTCTCAGCTAGATATGCCACTCACTCATCAGTCAAGGGTCACTTTGGACTTCTTCTACCCTCCATGCCACAAGTGCTTTACTTCCCCTCCAACCATTGGGCTTGGAGGTCCCCAGGACGCCTTCCTCATCTTCCGGGGGGCCGGGGCACCCTGGGTGCCTGTGTTTATCCCCCAACCTCTATAGAGGTCCAGGGGAGCCTCCCCACCGGCGTTCGGGCTGAGTACTCTCTGGGTGGCTGTGGCTAGCCGCATACATCCATTGGAAGTACCTTGGAGTTCCCCCTTCCTCACCTATCGGCTTATGCTGAGGCAACCCCTGGGAGCTGTGATTGGCCCCTGGCCTCCATGGGGGTCCGGGGAGCTTCTCCTCACGAAGTACTTGTCCCGAGGTCATGGTACGCTGGAGCCCCTGGCCAAAAGCCTCTGCCAGTCCGAGCGGGCAGAACTCATGCCTATGACACCTGTATTTCCCGGTGGCTCCCATGCCAGTCTTAACAAACAGGCCTGAGCCTGCTTAGCTTCTGAGATCAGACGATCGAGGCTTTTACATTGGTTTGGCCGTTGCCAATGGCTACCCTCTAGGTTAATTTCACAAGCCATCCAGGACTCTACACTCCCTGGGATTCTCAAGCACAGATATGCCACTCACACCAACATCAAGGACCTTTGTGCTTCTCTACCTCCCAGCCATAAAGGCTCTTACTCCCCCCCAACATTGGGCTTGGATGTCCAGGAAGCCTCCTGATCTCGGGGTTAGGGGCACCTGGGGTCCTGGGGAGCCTCCCACACCTGGCGTTCTGGGCTGATTGCCTGTTGGGTGGCTGTGCTAGCCGCATAACCATCATTGGAGTAACCTAGGGAGCCTTCTTTCAACCTAATCGCTTCGGCTGAGGGCACCCTGGGAGCTTGTTATTGCCCTGCCTCCATGGGGGTCCGAGGGAGCCTTCCTGCCTCACGAGCATACTTGTCCGAGGTCGGGGTACGCGGAGCCCCTGGCCAAAAGCCTGCCAAGTCGAGCGAGCAAAGCCTAAAGTCCATGACACATGGTATTTCCATGTGGTCTCCCATCCACTGCTCAACCCGGCCTGAGCCGCTTAGCTTCTGAATCAGACAAGATCGAATGCTTTTACGTTGGTTGTGGCCGTTGGCTGTATGACATCCCCTCTAGGTTCATTTCAAGCATCCAGGGACTCTAACCCACTCCTGGATTCTCAAAAGCCAGATTGCCACTCACTCAACCAGTCAAGGGTCATTTGGGCTTCTCTAACTCGCAGCCACAAGGGCTCTTACTCCCCCTCCAACCATTGGGCTTGGAAGGTCCCATGAAGCCTCCTTGATCTCGGGGCTGGGGGCACCCTGTGTGCCTGCGGTTAGCCCCCAACCTCTATAGAGTCCTTGGGAGCCTCCACACACACCTGGCGACGGGCTGAGTTGACTCTGGGTGGCTGTGGGGCTATCCGCATACCATCATGGAAGTAACCTGAGTCCTCTTCACACCTATCGGCTTGGCTGAGGGCCCCTGGGAGCTGTGATTGGCCCCTGGCCTCCTGGGGGTCCCCGGGGAGCCTTCGCCTCACGAGCAGTACTGTCTGAGGTCAGGGGTACGCTGGAGCCCCCTGGCCCAAAGCCTGCCCGTCGAGCGAGGCAGAACTAAGGCCTATGACACCTGGTATTTCCAGGTGGTCTCCCATCCCACGCTTAACCAGGCCGGAGCCTGCTTGGCTTCTGAGATCATACAATATCAGATGCTTTTACGTTGGGTTTGGCCTTTGCCATATTCCTAACCCTCTAGGTTAATTTCAAGCCATCCAGGACCCTAACCCACTCCCTGGGATCTCAAGCCAGATATGCCACTCACCCATCAGTCAAGGGCCTTTGGGCTTCCTCTACCCTCCAGCCATAAAGGGCCTTACTCCCACCTCCAACCATTGGGCTTGGAGTCCCCAGGAAGCCCTTCCTGACTCTCCGGCTATGGCACCCTGGGGTCCCTGGTGAGCTTCCACACCCTGGCTTTCGGGCTGAGTGGCAACTCTGGGTGGCTGTGGCTAGCCGCATACCATCATTTGGAAAAGTACCTGGGAGCCCTTCTTCACCCTATTCGCTTAGGATGGGGGGGCACCCTGGGAGTCTGAGATTGGCCCTGGCCCTCCATGGGGGTCCCAGGGAGCTTCGGCCTCACGAGCAGTACTTGTCCGAGTCAGGGTACGCTGGAGCCCCTGGCCAAAAGCCTGCCAGTCGAGCGAGGCAAAACTAAAGGCCTATGACCCATGGTATTTCGCAGTGGCTCCCCCAACTGCTAACGTCAGGCCTGAGCCCTACTTAGCTTCTGAGATATACAAGATCGGATTGCTTTTACGTTGGTTTGGCCGTTGGCTGTATGACATACCCTCTAGGTTTAATTTCCCGCCTCCAGGACTGTAACCCACTCCCTGGGATTCTCAAGCTGATATGCACTCACTCACCGTCCAATGGCATTTGGGCTTCCTCGAACCTCCAGCCAACAAGGGGCTCTTACTCCCCTCCCCCCTCCAACCATTGGGCTTGGAGGTCCCTGAAAAGCTTCCGATCTCGGGCTGGGGTCCCTGCCTGGGTGCCTGCGGTTAGCCCCCAACCTCTATAGAGTCCTGGGAGCCTCTACAAAACCTGGCGATCGGGCTGAGTGGACTCTGGGTGGCTGTGGCTAGCCGCCATACCATCCATTGGAAGTACCGGGGAGCCTGATCATCACCTTATCGGCTTAGGCTGGGGGCACCCTGGGACCTTGATTGGCCCCCATCCTCCATGGGGTCCCGGGGAGCCTTCTGCCTCACGAGCAGTACTTGTCCGAAGTCAGGGTACGCTGGAAGCCCATGGCCAAAAGCTGCCGTCAAACAGGCAGAATAAAGCCTATGACCACCTTATTTTTCCAGTGGTGTCCCTGCAATTGCTAACCATTCTGAGCCTGCTTAACTTCTGAGATCAGACAAATCCGATTCTTTTACACTTTTGTTTGGCCTTGGCCATATGACATCCCCCTAGTTAATTTTCAAGCCATCCAGGGACTCTAACCCCCTCCCTGGGATTCTCAAGCCAAAGAATGCCACTCACTCACCATTCAAGGCATTTGGCTTCTCTAATCTCCAGCCACAAGGGCTCTTATTCACCCTCCAACCATTGGTCTTGAGGTCCCAGGAGGGCCTTCCTGATCTCGGCTGGGGCACCCGGGTGCCTTGCGGTAACCCCCAAAACCCCCCCTCTATATGTCCTGGGGATCTCCACAAACCTGGCGTTCGGGGCTCAGTGCTCTCTGGTTGGCTGTGGCTAGCCGCATACCATCATTGGAATACCTTTAGCCTTCTTCACCTATCGTGCTTAGGCCTGAGGCACTCTGGGAGCTGTGATTGTCCCCTGGCCTCCATGGGGGCCCGGGAGCCTTCTCCTCACGAGCAGTACTTTGTTCGATGGGGGTCAGGGATGCTGGAGCCTCGGCCCAACGCCTGCCAGTTCGAGGAGGCATGAACAAAGGCCTTGACACCTGGGGTATTTCCAGGTGGTTCTCACCATTCCCATCCAAGCTTAACCAGGCAGGCCTGAGCCTGCTTTAGGCTTCTAAAATCAGACAAGATCAGAGCCTTTTTTACGGTTGGTTTGGTGGCCGTTGGGCCATATGGACAACCCTCTAGGTTAATTTCAAAGCCATCCAGGGACTCTAAACCCACTCCTGGATTCTCAAGCCAGATAATGCCCTCCCCATCATCAGGGCATTTGGGCTTCTGCTACCTCCAGTCCACAAGGGCTCCTTACTCCCCCCTCCAACCATTGGGCTTGGAGGTCCCAGGAAGCCTTCCTCATCTCGGGGCCAGGGCACCCTGGGCGCCCTGCTTTAGCCCCCAACCTCTATAGAGGTTCCTGGACCTCCACACCTGGCGTTCGGCGGCTGATTGCTCTCTGGTTGGCTGTGGCTAGTCCATACCATCATTGAAGTACCTTGGAGCCTTCTCACTATCGGCTTAAGGCTGAGGCACCCTGGGAGCTGTGGATTGGCCCCTGGCCTCCATGGGGGTCCCGGGGAGCCTTTCTGCTCACGAGCAGTACTTGTCCGAGGTCATGGGTTACGGTCTGAAGCCCCTGGCCAAAAGCCCTGCCCGTCGGCTTGAGCCGAACTAAAGCCTATGACCAGCCTGGGATTTCCAGGTGGTCCCTTCCCATCCAAGTCTTAACCAGCCTGAGCCTGCTTAGCTTCTGAATCAGAAAAGATCGGATGCTTTTACGTTGGTTTGGGGCCGTTGTCCATAAGACATAACCCTCTAGGTTAATTTCAATCCATCCGGGACTCTAACCACTCCCTGGGATTTTCTAGCCAGATATGGCCACTCACACAACAGCCAGGCATTTGGGCTTCTCTAACCTCCAGCCAATAAAGGGCTCTTAACTCCCCCTCCAACCATTGGGCTTGAGGTCCTAGGAAGCCTTGCCTGAATCTCGGGGCTAAAGGGGCACCCTGGGGTTCTGGGGAGCCTCCAACCTGGCGTTTTCGGGCTTGAGTGGCACTGTTGGGTGGCGTGGCTAGGCCTCAATACCATCAATTGGTAAGGTACCTGGTAGCCTTCTTCACCTATCTGCTTAGGATGGGGGGCACCCTGGGGAGCTGTGATTGGCCCCTGCCTCCATTGGGGTCCCAGGGAGCCTTCTGCCATCACGAGCAGTATTGTCCGCGGTCGGGTGTACGCTGTAGCCCCTGGCCAAAGCCTGCCAGTCGAGCGAGCAAAACAAAGTCCTTCCCTATGACACATGGTATTTCCGGTGGTCTCCATCCAACTGCTCACCAGGCCTGAGCTTCTAGCTCTGAGATAGACAGGAAGATTCGGATGCTTTTTTACGTTGGTTTGGCCGTTTGGCTGTCCAACTAAAAGCACCATACCCTCTAGTTTAATTTCAGCATCCAGTGACTCTAAACCCCCTCCCCAACCCACTCCCTGGATTCTCAAGCTAGATATGCCACTCACTCACCAGTCACGGGCATTTGGGGCTTCTCTAACCTCCCAGCCAACAAGGGGCTCTTACTTACCTCCCCTCCAACCCATTTGGGCCTTGGAGTCCAGAAGCCTTCCTGATCCCTCGGGGCTGGGGACACCTTGGTGGCCCCTGCGTTAGCCCCCAACTCTATAGAGGTCCTTGGGAGCCTCCACAACCTGGCGATCGGGGCTGAGTGGACTCTGGGGGGTGGCTGTGGCTAGCCGCATACCATCATGTGTAAGTACCTGTGATCCTTCTTCACCTATCGGCTTAGGTGGGGGCACCCTGGGAACTGTGATTGGGCCCCAGGCCTCCATGGGGGTCGCCGGGGAGCCTTCTGCCTCACGAGCATTACTTTTTCCGAGAGTCAGGGTACGCCTGGAGCACAGGCCACAAGCCTGCCAGTTAGCGAGCAGAATAAAGGCCTATACACCTTTTTTTCCAGGTGGTTGGTGTCCCTCCAAATTGCTAACCAGGCCTATCCTGCTTAGCTTTGAGAGAGACAATATCAGATGCGTTACGTTGGTTTGGCCGTTGGCCATATGAGATCCCCTCTAGGTTAATTTCAAGCATCCATGGACTCTATCCCACTCCCTGGGATTCTCAGCCAGATACCACTTCCTCAACGTCCAGGGCATTTTGGGCTTCTCTAACCTCCATCCACAAGGGTCCTTATTCACCCTCCAACCATTGGGCTTGGAGGTCCCCGGAGCCTTCCTGATCTCCGGGCTAGGGGCACCCTGGAGTCCTGGGGAGCTCCACACCTGGCATTCGGGCTGAGTGCACTCGGGGTGCTGTGGCTAGCCGCATACCAATCATTGGGAAGTACTTGGGAGCCTCTTCACCTATCGGCTTAGGATGGGGGCACCCTGGGAGCTGTGATTGGCCCCTGGCCTCCATGGGGGTCCCAGTGGCCTTCTGCCTCCTCACGAGCAGTACTTTTCCGAGGTCAGGGTATGCTGGAGCCCCTGGCCAAAAGCTGCAGTCGACAGGCAAAACTAAAGCCTATGACACATGGTATTTCCATGTGGTCTCCCATCCAACTGCTACCCATGCTCTGAGCCTGCCTTATCTTCCTGAGATCATCAAGATCGATCTTTTACGTTGGTTTGGCCATTGGCTGTATGACATACCCGTAGTTAATTTCAAGCCATCCAGGGACTCTAACGCCACTCCCTGTATTTCAAGCAGATATGCCCACTCACTCACCAGTCAAGGCATTTGGTTGGGCTCTCTAACCTCCAGCCACAAGGGGCTCTTAACTCCCCCCTCCCACCATTGGGCTTGGAGGTCCAGGAAAGCTTCCTGATCTCGTGCTGGGGGCACCCTGGTGCCTGGGTTAACCCCCAACCTCTTCTAGAGGTCCATGGGAGCCTCTACACCTGGCGATCGGGGCTGAGTGACTCTGGGTGGCTGTACTATCCGCATATACCATCTTGGAAGGACCTGGGAGCCTTCTTCACCTATCGCTTAGGCTGGTGCAACCCTGGGAACTTTGATTGGCCCCAGCCCTCATGGGGGTCCATGGAGCCTTCTGCCTCATCACGAGCATTACTTGTCCGAAGTCAAGGGTAACCTGAGCCAGGCCAAAGCATGCCAGTCGAGCGAGGCAGAATAAAGGCCTATGACACCTTATTTTTCCAGGTGGTGTCGCCATCCAAGTGCTAACAGGCTTAGCCGGCTTAGCTTCTGAGATCAGCCAATATCAGATGCTTTATTACGTGGTTTGGCCGTTGCCAATGACAGACCCTCTAGGGTTTAATTTCAAAGCCATCCAAGGGACTCTAACCCACTCCCTGGGATTCTCAAGCCAGATATGCACCTCACTCACTTCACAGTCAAGGGCATTTGGGTCTTTCTCTATCTCCATTCCACAAAGGGCTCTTATTCCCCTCCAACCATTGGCTTTGGAGGTCCCAGGAGGCCCTTCCTGAATCTCGGGGCTGGGGCCACCCTGGTCCTGCGTTACCCCCAACCTCTAAGAGGGGTCCTGGGGAGCCTCCACACCTGGCGGTCTGGGCTGAGTGCTTCTCTGGGTTGGCTGTGGCTCTACCATCATTGGAAGTACTTGGAGGCCTTCTTTCCCAGGGTGCCCCAGCCCCGATATCAGGAAGGCTTCTGGACCCCAAGCCAATGGTTGGGAGGAGTTAAGAGCCCCCTTGTGGCTTGGAGGTTAGATAAGGCCCAATGCCCTGACTGGTGAGTGAGTGGCCATATCTAGCTTTGAGAATCCCGGGAGTGGGTTAGAGTCCTTGGATGCTTGAATTTTAACCAGAGGTGGTATGTCATAAATTACCACAAAACAAGGCCACACACCCAACGTAACAAGCATCTGAGCCTTTTTCTGATCTCGGAGCCAAGCAACTCAAGCCTGGTTAGCACATGCATGGGATACCACCTGGTAATACCCCGTGTCCCAAAGGCCTTAGTTCTGCCTCGCTCGCTGGCAGGCCTTTTTGGCCAGGTTTCCAGCAACCCTGACTTTCGACGAGTAACTGCTCGTTGAGGCAGAAGGCCCCCCTGGGACCCCCCATGGTTGCCGGGGGCAATCACCGCTCCCAGGGTGCCCTCAGCCTAAGCCGAAGGTGAAGAAGGCTCCTGGGTACATTCCAATGATGGTATGGCGGCTAGACACAGCCCCCGAGTGCACTCGCCCAAAACGCCAGGTGTGGAGCCTCCAAAGGACCTCTATGACTTTGGGGGCTAAACCGCAGCAAACCAGGGTGCCCCCAGCCCGATCTCATTAAGGCTTCCTGGGACCTCCAAGCCCAATGGTTGGAGAGGAGTCAGGCCCCTTGTGGCTGGAGGTTAGAGAGCCCAAATGCCCTTGACTGGTTAGTGCGTAGCATATCTAGCTTGAGAATCCCGGTGAGTGGTTAGAGTCCCTGGATGGCTTTGAAAATTAATCTAGAGGTAGGTCCTTATGCCAACGGCCAAACCAACTTACGCATCTGAACTTTTCTGATCTCGGAAAGCCAGCAGACTCGCCTGGTTTAGTCACCCATGGATGGGAGACGCAACTGGAATACCCGGTGTCCATAGCCTTTAGTTCTGCCTCGCTCGGGCGGCAGGCTTTGGCCAGGGTTTCCATCTACCCGACTTCGGAAACTATAAATGCTCGTGAGGCAGAAGGCCCCGGGACCCCCATGGTGGCTGGTGGCCAATCACAGCTCCCAGGGTGCCCTCAGCCTAAGCCGATAGGTGAAGAAGGCTCCAGTTACTTCCATTAATGGTATGGCGGCTAGCAACAGCCACCCAGAATGCACTCAACCCCGACGCCAGGTGTGGAGGCTCCACGGACCCTATAGATGTTGGGGGCTAACCGCAGGCACCAGGGTGCCCACAGCCCCGAGATCAGGAAGGCTTCCTGGACCGGGTCCAAGCCCATGGTTGGAGAGAATAAGAGCCCCCTTGTTCTGGAGGTTAGAGAAGCCCAAAAATGCCCTAGACTGGTGAGTGAGTGGCTATCTAAGCTGAGAATCCCAGGAGTGGTTAGAGTCCCTGGATGGTTTGAAATTAACCTAGAGGGTATGTCATATGGCCAATGCCAAACCAAGTAAAAGCCTTGATCTTGTCTGTATCAGAAGCCAGCATGCTCAGCCCTGTTAGCACTTGGATGGGACACACCTGGAAATACTGGTGTTATAATCCTTTATTTATGCCTCGCTCGACTGGCAGGCTTTGGCCAGGGGGCTCCAGCGTACCCTGACCTCGACAGTACTGCTCGTGAGGCAAGAAAGCTCCCAGAGGCTGGGGGCCAATCAAGCTCCCAGGTTCCCCTTAGTCTAAGCCGATAGGTGAAGAAGGCTCCTAGGTACTTCCAATTATGGTACTGTGCGGCTAGCCCAGCCACCCAGAATGCACTAAACCCGACGCCAGGTGTGGAGGCTGGCTCCCAAGGACCTCCTACAGATGTTGGGGCTAACCGCCGGCACCACATGGTGCCCCCATCCCCGAAATCAGTAAGGCTTCCCTGGGACCTCCAAGCCCAATGGTTGGAGAGGGAGTAAGAGCCCCCTTGTGGCTGAGGTTTAGCGAAGCCCCAATGCCATTGACTGGTGAGTGAGTGGCATATCTAGCTTGAGAATCCTAGGGAAGTGGGTTAGAGTCCCTGGATGGCTGACATTAACCTAGAGGGTGTGTCGTATGGCCAACGGCCCAACCACGTAAACCATCTGAGCTTTTCTGATCTCGGAAGCCAAAGCAAGATCAAGCCTGGTTAGCACATGTGGAAGACCACCTGGGAATACCCGGTGTTCATAGGCCTTTAAGTTCTGCCTCGCTCGGCTGGCAGGCCTTTTGCCAGGGTTTTCCAGTCATACCCCCTGACTTTCGTACGAGTACTGCTCGTGAGGCAAGACGGTACCCCGTGACCCCCCATGGTGGCTGGGGGCCAAGCACAGCTCCCAGGTGCCCTCCGCCTAAGCCATAGGTAAGAAGGCTCCTAGGTACTTCCAAGGCTTGTATGCGGCTAGCCACAGCCACCCCAGAATGCCTCAACCCCGACGCAGGTTGTGAGGCTCCCAAGGACCCTCTATGATGTTGGGGCTAACCCAGGCACCCAGGGTGCCCCCAGCCCCGAGATCAGGAAGCTTCCTGTGACTCCAAGCCCAATGTTTGAGAGGGATAAGAGCCCCTTGTGGCTGGAGGTTAGAGAAGCCCAAATGCCCTTGCTGGTGAGTGAGTGGCATATCTAAGCCTCACTCCCGGGACCCCCATGGTGGCTGGGGGCCAATCACCGCTCCAGGGTGGCCCCCTCAGCCGACCCGATAGGTGAGAAGGCTCCTAGGTACTTCCATGATGTATGCGGCTAGCCACATCCACCCAGAAATGCACTCAAACAACACCGAACGCCAGGTGTGGAGGCTCCCCAGGACCTCTATAGATGTTGGTGGTAAACCGCAGGCACCCGGGTGCCCCCAGCCCAGATCAGGAAGGCTTCCTGTGACTCCAAGGCCCAATGGTTTGAGAGGGAATAAGAGCCCCTTGTGGGCTGGAGGTTAGAGACGCCCAATGCCCCTTGACTGTTGAGGAGTGGCATATCTAGCTTGAAATCCCAGGGAGTGGGTAGAGTCCCTGGATGGTTGAAATTAACCTAGAGGGTTGTCATATGGCCAACGCCAAACCAACGTAAAGCATCTGATCTTGTCTGATCTCAGAAGCCAAGCATGCTCAGGCCTGGTTAGCACTTGGATGGGAGACCACTTGAATACCTGGTGTCACTAGGCCTTATTTATCCATACGCTCGCTGGCAAGGCTGTTTTGGCCAGGGGCTCCCGCGTCCCTGACTTTCGGACAAGTACATTCTCTGAGGCGAAGGCTCCTCAAGGAGGCTGGAGCCAATCACAGCTTCCCAGGGTGCTCCCAGCCTAGCCGATTGGCGAAGAGGCTCCTAGGTACTTTCCATGATGGTAATGCGGCTGCCACAACGCCACCCGAATGCAACTAAACCCGAACCGCCAGGTTGGGGGAGGCTCCCAAGGACCTCTATATATTTGGGGGCTACCGCAGGCACCCAGGGTGCCCCCCGAGCCCTGAGATCAGGAAGGCTTCCTGGGACCTCCCAAGCCCAATAGTTTGAGAGGTCGTAAGAGCCCCTTGTGGGCTGGAGGGTTTAGAGAAGGCCCAAATGCCCTTGACTGGTGAGTGAGTGGCATATCTAGCTTGAGAATCCCAGGGATTGGTTAGAGTCCTGAGGGCTTGATTTAAAACCTAGAGGGTATGTCAGGATGGCAACGGCCAACCCACGTAAAGCATCTGAAGCTTTTCTGATCCGGAAGCCAGCAGACTCAAGCCTGGTTAGCAATGGATGGGAGACCGACCTGGGAATACCCGGTGTCATAGGCCTTTTGAGTTCTGCCTCGCTCGGCTGGCAGGCTTTTTGGGCCAGGGTTTCCAGCACCCTGACTTCGGACGGTACGCTCGTGAGGCAGAAGTCCCCCCGGGACCCCCAGGTGGCTGCTGGGGGCCAATCACAGCTCCCATGTGCCCTCAGCCTAAGCCATAGGTGACGAGGCTTCTAGGTAACTTTCCAATGA
>JAACNH010000253.1:238254-294709 GCA_019447015.1 Hymenochirus boettgeri | reverse complement strand
TCATCTATCTATCTATCTATCTATCTATCTATCTATCTATCTATCTATCTATCTATCTATCTATCTATCTATCATCTATCTATCTATCTATCTATCTATCTATCTATCTAGGATTGCCCATTGTCTGCTGTTAAACAGAAGCGAGTTGGAAATTCCTCAGCCCCTCCTCCTTCCTGCACAGCACTCTGCATCGGTTACAATTGGTGTGACCCGCCCACAATGTGATGGTGGAGGGACCCTGCCAGGGAGGGATTGTAAATGGTGAGTAGAATGAGCTGTGTTGGGGATTCAGTATGTTCCCTCTCTCCCTCTGTCTGCCACACTCTCCACTGGCAGGAGTTTAAATCTCCCGCCCCTCTGTCTGCCACACTCTCCACTGGCAGGAGTTTAAATCTCCCGCTCTCCCTGCTGTACACGCTGTGCACTGGTAGGAGGGCGGGAAGGGGGGCAGTCAGCACTTAGCTGAGTTGGGGGCACTTAGCAAATGCCCCGGATCTTTTAACATAGATAAGCCACTGCCTGGAGGGAAACTGTAGCAGCCCAAAGAATAGAATGCACCCCAAGTGGCAAAAGGAGGTAACTGCAGGGCACACACAGAGACACAGGGAAAGTGGCAAAAGGAGGTAACTGCAGG
Source organism: Hymenochirus boettgeri (assembly GCA_019447015.1). Classification (NCBI taxonomy): domain Eukaryota; kingdom Metazoa; phylum Chordata; class Amphibia; order Anura; family Pipidae; genus Hymenochirus; species Hymenochirus boettgeri. The sequence goes on along the minus strand of JAACNH010000253.1, from coordinate 294,075 downwards.
GCACACACAGAGACACAGGGACGCACCCTTGCATTTTATTATATATGATTTATATTATTTCTACCTTCCCTATGTATCTGTATGTTACCCACCTAACTAGATTGTAAGCTCTATGGGACAGGGACCTCTATCCACCCACCTAACTAGATTGTAAGCTCTATGGGACAGGGACCTCTATCCTAATGTTACATGGTACATTCACTTGTATACTTATTAATGTACAATATTATTATATATTTATATTATTTCTACCTTCCCTATGTATCTGTATGTTACCCACCTAACTAGATTGTGCGATTGTAACAGAAACACTGGGTCACTTCCTGTCCACATACTATAAAGTTGAAATGCTGTGTATGTACAGTACATGTTACTGAGAAGGGCGCTGTGACGCCCGAAACGTCGTTGTGTTGGATGTGACAAGATTCAATAAAGACAAACGTGTTATATATGGAGGAGTGCTGCTTTCGTTTTTTGTACTATATATATATATATATATATATATATATAAAAAATAGCAATGGTGTGCACTCAGTGTTCTTCTCTCTAATTTGCCTGGAGCTGCGGTTTAAAAATTCCACATATACAGCAAATAATGTAGATAGAGACCAGCGCTCACACAGGTCTTGTAAATGAGTTTTTTATTAACTTTGAACAAGGCAAGGTGCAAAAAATAGCAACGTTCGGCCCTGGTTCAATGGCCTTTATCAGCTTGATAAAGGCCATTGAAACAGGCCGAAACGTGCTATTTTTTTGCACCTTGCACTGTTCAAAGTAATAAAAAACTCATTTACAAGGCCCTGTGGAGCGCTGGTCTATCACATTATTTGCTATATATATATATATATATATATATATATATTACACAAAAGTCTCCAGCACTCAACTATACATATAACATAAATTAATTAGATATCATGATCAAACAATATGCAAGCAAAGGGTGATCACCTGCACTAAAGTTAAAATGGATACGTTTAGTTACATAGTGTTTACAAACTTGCGTCAGTGGTGTGCCAATATATATATATAATATTTTAAGCCTAAGCAGCTAGTCTACATGGCAGGTTCTGTAGCTGGCAGGTAGAATGCCTATGAGAGGGGGGTGACAGAAAAAGTTACTCCTACAAGCAGAATTAACGTAGATGAAGGACTATTGTACTATGGTACGGTTTGGGTTTGACACGCATACAGCATTAAATGTTTTCTATGATGATATCAGGTACACGACTTTCATTTTTTACAGATGGAGAATTGTAAATGTGATTTCTGTGTCAGGATAGCAGGTGAGGTGAAGAATAAAAACCTGCATCCTGGAAATGTTATGTAACTGATACTATGTGACAGACTGCTCCATTAGTTCCATACAATGTATCAATATGTGTGTTGGCCACTAGATGGAGCTTGACATATGTCTTTGTTTCATCCTATTAAAGGAAGGGATGGGTTTCAGTGTGGGATAATTACACCTGATGAAGAACCGCGAAGGTTTGAAACAAGTTGTGCTTCACTATGACTGAATTAAAAAGAATTAACACTTCAGCTACAGTGGCTCTCTTGTGTACTTGAACTTTTGTATTGTATTATTGATGAAGGTGGAATCCAGCCACACAATTTGATTGAGATATTATACAGAGAATCCACAGCTCAAGGTCATGGTTCTTTGTATCCAGAAGTGTACAGATATACCATGACCTGGATAGATAACATACACAAGCAATTTACTTAGAGGAATAGGTCACTCAAAAGTAAACTATTCTTTGATATATTGACCTAACCTCCCGGTCTTCAATCAATAATTAAAGGAATAATTCACTTTTTGAATGAACTATTCCTTATGCATTGCATATGTCACAACACAGACTAGCTCCACAGAGCCATGGCACCCTGGGTAAGACCCACAAATATTAACCAAAAGAAAGATGAAGGATGTCAAGTGTTGTTACAAATTTTTTTGCTGTTCTGTTTGTGTACAAAACTTTTCCAATTCCTTACAAGTGTAGGGTTTTTCTCCAGTGTGAATTTTCTGGTGGACTTACCAGATCAGTACTGCTTTTTCCCTGTATGTAAGTTCTCACGTTTGACTTAAAAAAATCTTCCGCCATGAAAACAAACTATGGTGTTTTCTCCCGGTGTATTTTCTGATGTCCCATGAGGTTTCCACGTTTGTGTAAAACATTTCCCACATTCACAACAGGAATATGGTTTTTCCCTGTGTGAATTCTCTGATGTTCGGCGAGTCTGGAAGGTTTCGTTAAAATATTTTCCACATTCGGAGCAAGAAACTACACTTATTTCACTGTAAATTCTCTAATGATTTGCAAGATCTAGCTGAGAAGTTAAGGTTTCTCACATTTAAAACAAGAGAACAGTTTATTTCTGCCTGACTCCTGATGTGCAGAAAATACAAAAGTGACATTACCACACTGAGAGCAAATGTAGGTTCCCACCGATGTGAACTTTCTGATGGGCAGCAAGGGATGAGCTATTTGAAAGTGTTTCAACACTCGGAACAGGTAAATGGTTTCCCTCCTGTGTGGCTGCTCTTGTGGTTACAAAATGTGCATGATTTGTTAAACATTTCCCACATTCAGAGCAACGTGTATGTTTCCCCCCAGAATGAATCCTCTGAAGTTTATTAAGGGCAAAACTTCCAGAAATGCATTTCCATATTTTGAACAGGCAAATCTTTTTTTGTGAATGAATTAATCCCTGACCGGAAAGAGGGTTCTCTCCTGCATGAACTCTATGATGTTGAGAAGGTGTGAGAGCCATTAAAACATTCCCACATTCAGAACAAGATATGGTTCTCTCCTGTGTGAGTTCTAGCATGTTTGCTAATGTCATTATAAATTTAATTTTAAAGCGCACAACATCGTCCCCAATTGTGCGCTGCCATCAGATTTATAACGCACGCAATCACGATCTACGCAATCTGTGGAAGAGAAAGCAAACACAAGTGGATGGACGCAATCAACACGACTGCGGTTTTTCGCCCGTTACCCATAATTAAGTGTAAAGCGATATACAACCAGACAGCAAACGTGCACAGAATGCACAGCGCTTTACCTGCTCACGTCAGGGCTCCCCCAAAAGGGTTGCTAGGGGGGAGAGTGGCAGGAACTGTACGGACCCCTGTAATAAAGAAAACGATTATACACTGTCCCTGTGGTAGAATGGAAAGATACAAGTACTAGATACATCTGTAGAACGCAGAGCTGTCCAGCCGCAGACACAGTAGATGAATAAAACACCGCACAGTGTAACTTGCGGAGTAAGAACAATAGGTGGTCAGATCCTGCAGACACCTGGCCACTTGCCAAGTATCGGTAACTCTATAGGGGCTGGGATGGCCATGATTCTCAGCTGGGCTGAACTTCCATAGACTTAGGTCTAAGGTCACACTAGTAGAATTGAACTCGATCCGACATGTGTTAAAGGTTCATGCTAGTGTTTGGACAATTGGTCTGGCCACACTAGGTGTTCTGTGTGCGCCAATCCCATTGTTTTCAGATAGGCATGCTGTCCAATAGCTCACCCATAGCACGGAACGCAGTATGTGCGGCCTACTCATACTACGCTGAAAAGGCGTGTCTTACAGCCGTGCATTGTGGGTTGGCTCCCTCTAGCACACCTCCTGTACAAATCTAACATGATTACTGGATCAACAGTTAGGCATTAGGTATTGTGCAGTGGGTTGAAAGGGGAAGTTCAGTGGAATACAAAGAGCATTATATTCCCATCCCAATGACCTTAACCTGCCCCATTCAGCATTGTGTCTGTGTATAAATAAATGCAACCGAAATACTGACTTCCTGTTTGCAGGACCCCTAGTAGAGACCGTTATGGTTTTGTCCTTGACCCAGGCCTGGGTTGATTCAGTTGCTCAGTAGAGATCTGAGCATGTGTGACCCATCCAACAGCCAATCAGTAGAAATTACTGTTAGGAAACATTCCATGGACTGGTGCATTCTGGGAAAGAAGGACCGTTAGAACCTGAAATGTCAGCTCACTAATGTCAACAGCAGCGAACGCAAAGGGAATGAAATCAACTGATTGTTCAAAATGGGAGGAGAATATGTGATAACATAGAAAGGCTACACACAAACTAACAATGTAACAATATTGATCCTTTCCATGAACGGTCCCTGAACTAGAGGGACGATGTCTTTATTAACCTCAATACTGTACTATACTGTACTATACTGTACTTACTAACTATACTGACTATACTGTACTATACTGTACTATACGTACTATACGTTATACTATACTATACTGTACTGTACTATACTGTACTATACTGTACTATACTATACTGTATAACTAGTACTACTTACTAATACTGTACTCTATACTGTACTATACTTACTATACTGTACTATATGATACTGATATTAATATACACATGTACTTACTTGTATCTTGCTACCATACTATACTTACTATACTGTACATACATACAGTACTGTACTATACTGTACTATTACTGTACTAGCTATTTACTATATGTACTATACTATAACTGTACTATACTATACTATACTATATACTATACTTTACTATTACTATACTAGTCTATACTATAATGGTACTATACGTACTATACTGTACTATACTAGACTACTATACTAGTACTATACTGTACTATACTATATTATACTTTACATACTATACTAACTGTACTATACGTACTTAATACTATACGTGTACATATACTACTGTACTATACTATACTGTACTATATTATAACTGTCTATATTATACTGTACTATATTATACTGTACTATATTATACTATATTATACTGTACTATATATACTTACTATACTATACTACACTGTACTCACTATACTGTAATATACTATATTATACTATACTATACGTTACTACTACTTAACTGTACTATAATACACTACTGTACTATACTATAGTACTATACTATACATACTATACACAGTGTACATACTGTATATATAGACTTAATGTACTATACTATACTGTACTATACTATTGTACTATACTGTACTATACTGAATATACAATACGTACTATATATACTGTCCATATGTACTGTACTATACTGACTATCTATACTATACTGTACTATACTATACTGTAGTGTACTGTGCTATACTATACTGACTATACTATACTATACTACACTGTACTAAAATATACTGTACTATACCATACTGTTTTATACTGTACTTTACTGTACTATATTATACTGTACTATACTATACTGTACTATTCTATACTGTACTGTACTATAATGTACTATACTATACTATATACTGTACTATACTATACTACACGTACTATACTACTGTACATACTTTACTGTACTATACTATACTATGAACGTATTCCTATACTGTACTTTCTTACTGTACTGTACTATACTACTATATGATAATGACTATACTAACAATTATACTGTACTATACTATACTCACTGTACTATACTATACTGTACTATACTGTACTATACTTTACTGTACTATACTATCATATATACTATACTATACTATACGTTACTTAACATACTATACTGTACTATACTAACTAACTGTACTATACTGTATTCTAACTGTATGTACTATACTATATACTGTACTATACTATACGTACTTACTATACTAGTACATTCTGTATATATGTACTTTACTATACTACTATTCTGTACCTGTACTATACTTTACTGTGCTATACCATACATTACTGTACTATAACTATATACTGTACTATACTGTAACTATACAACTATACTATAATATACTATACTACAATGTACTAACTATACCATACTACACTAACTAACTACACTACTATACTATACTTTTACTATACTAACTGTACTATATTATACTATACTGTAACTATACTATACTGTAGTGCATACTGTGACACTATACGTACTACTATACTGTACTGTTTAACTGTACTTACTGTACTATACTATACTATACTGTACTGTACATATTGTAACTATACTGTACTTACTGTACTACTATACTGTACTGTGCATACTATATGTACTATACTATACATATCTACACTGTACTGTCCTATACTACTTGTACTCTACTAACACATACTGTACTATACAATACTATACTGTACTATACTAATATACTATCTATATTCTATACTATATACTAACTTTGACTATACTAAAACTATACTATACTATATACTGTACATTTACATATACTATATTGTACTATATACTGTACTATACTATATACTATACTTTATAGTATACTATATACATAATATATACCATACTGTACTATATACTATACAATTTACAGTACTAGATACTATACTATATACTGGTATGTACGTACTATTCATATAATATACTGTATATATACTTACTGTATACTATACTACTTTGGTTTGAAACTCTGACATAGCCCACTGACAATACCTACTGAAGCAAGGGGACAGAACACTCAGTGAGAGGACAGACACGCCCAGTGAGAGACACACATGTTCATGAGAGGACAGACATGTCTCAGTGAAGACAAACACTGTATCTACTGTCCCCCCATAGTACTGCAACACTGTATCACTGTCCCCCATATACTGCAACACTTTATCACTGTCCCCCATATACTAACACTGTATCCATGTCCCCCCATATACTGCAACCCTGTATCCACTGTCCCCCATATACTGCAACACTATCCACTGTTCCCCCATATTACTGCAACACTGTATCCACTGCCTTCCATATACTGCAACACTTTATCCACTGTCCCCCCATATACTGCAACACTGTATCCACTGTCTCCCCACATAATGCAACACTGTATCCAACTGTCCCTCCATATACTGCAAACACTGTATCCACTGTCTCCCACATAATGCAACACTGTATCCACTGTCCCTCCATATACTGCAACACTGTATCCACTGTCTCCCACATATGCAACACTGTATCCACTGTCCCTCCATAATGCAAACACTGTATCCACTGTCCCTCCATATACTGCAACACTGTATCCACTGTCTCTCCACATAATGCAAACTGTACCCACTGCCCCTCCATATACTGCAACACTGTATCCACTGTCTCACACACAAATGCAAACACTGTATCCACTGTCCCTCCATATACGCAACACTGTATCCCTGTCCCCACATGTACTGCAACACTGTATCCCACTGTCTTCCCCATAATGTAACACTTATCCACTGCCCTCCATATACTGCAACACTGTATCCACTGTCCCCACATGTACTGCAACACTGTATCCACTGTCTCCCCATATAATGTAACACTGTATCCACTGTCCCTCCATATACTGCAACACTGTATCCACTGTCCCCACATGTACTGCAACACTGTATCACTGTTCCCCAATTAATGAACACTGTATCCACTGCCCTCCATATACTGCAACACTGTATCCACTGTCCCCCACATGTACTGCAACACGTTATCCACTGTCTCCCCATATAATGTACACTGTATCCACTGTCCTCCATATACTGCAACACTGTATCCACTGTCCCCCAATACTCAACACTTGTATCACTGTTCCCCCATAACTGCAACACTGTATCCACTGTCTCCCCATATAATGTAACACTGTATCCACTGTCCCCCCCATATACTGCAACACTGTATCCACTGTCCCTCCTTATACTGCAACACTTATCTATCTATCTATCTATCTATCTATCTCTGCTATCTATCTCTGCTATCTATCATCTATCTATCTTATCTATATCTCTATCTAGTCGATCTATCTATCTATCGATTCTGCTATCTATCTAGTGTCTGGCTATCTATCTATCTATCGTATCTATCTATCTATCTATCTATCATCTATCTATCTATCTCGGCTACCTAGCTATCTATTCTATGATATATCTATTCTATCTACTATCTATCTATCTATCTATCTATCGATCTCGGCTATCTAGCAGTGTCTTGACTTTCTATCTATCATCTATCGCATCTAGCGAGCGAGCGAGCGAGCGAGAGAGATAGCGAGCGAGCGAGCGAGCGAGCTAGCGAGCGATGCGAGCGAGGAGCGAGCGAGCGAGCGGGCTACTTAGTGATGGCTAGTCAATCAAGCAATCTATCTATCGATTATCATATGCGAGCTTATCTATCTATCGATCGATCTATCTAATCTATCTATCTATCGGTATGGCTGTCGTCGGGCTATGATCATCTAGTAGTCTATCTGCGGCGATCGAGCTATCTATGTCTATCGATCTAGCATCGAGCGAGCGAGCGGTAGAGGAGCGCGGGCCGAAGCGAGGCGAGAGAGCGAGCGAGCGAGCGAGCGAGCGAGCGAGCGAGCGATGCGAGCGAGCTATCTATATATCTATCGTATCTATTATATTATCTATCTATCTATCTCTCTATCCTATCTATCTATCTGATCTATCTATCTATCTATCTATCTATCTATCTATCTATCCCATCTAACTATCATCTGTCTCATATATCTTCTATCGATCCTATCTATCTATCTATCTATCATCTATGCTATTATCTATGCTATTTTCTATGCGAGATATCTCTCGGCCTCGATGCTATCATCTCGAGCTAGTATCTATGTATGCCTAGCTAGCGATCTATCTAGCTAGCTCGGCGGAGGAGCGTAGCGAGAGAGAGCGCGTGCGAGCGAGCGAGCTAGCGAGCGACGAGCGAGCGAGCGAGCGAGCGAGGAGAGAGCGAGAGGGTGGCAGCGTAAGCGAGATAGCTGGGCGAGTGGGCGAGCTAGCGAGCGAGCTGCGAGCGGAATAGGAGCGAGCGATCGATCGGAGCTATCGAGCTAGCTATCGAGCTATCTATTATCTAGCATCGATCTAGGCTATCTCTGCTACTAGCTATCTATCGATTATCATCTATCTAAGCTATCTCTCTATCTAGCTATCTATCTATCAATACCATTAACTGGTAACATTCCTTGTTTGTAGAAAATCATCCAGCTTTTATTAACGACCAATGACCTGCCATAAAAAAAAACAACGTTCCACTGGAAGACAGTTCCATAGCTTTACCGTTTCCACAGTGACAAAACCGTTTCCAACTCTACTTAGGTTATCCATACCAAGTAACTTGTACATTCGTTGTTTGAGAAAACTCATCCAGCTTTTTTATTAAACAATCTATCTCTGCTATCTATCTATCTCTGCTAAGCTCTGCTATCTAGCTATCTATCTATCTATCTATCTATCTAATCTATTCTATCTATCTATCTATCTATCTATCTATCTATCTATCATATATCTATCTATATATCTCGCTATCTATAGATCTATCTACTATCATCTATCTATCTAATCATCCAGAGTAACTTGTTAAACATTCCTGTTTGTGGAAAACCCATCCAGCTTTTATTCAAACTGACCAATGAACATGCCATACAACGTCCACTGGAAGAGAGTTCCAAGCTTTACCGCTCTCAAGTGACAAACCTTCCCAACTCTACGTTAGTATCAATACCGGAACTTTAACAGGCCGTGGTTTGTTAGAAGAAACTCATACAGCTGTTGATTAAACGATCTATCCCTCTGCTCTCTATCTATCGTGCGATCTATCTATCGATCTATCTATATATCGAGCTGAGCTAGCAGGCAGCGAGAGCGGCAGGAGAAGCGATGGCAGCGAGGCGAGGCGGGCGAGGCTAGCGAGCGAGCGAGCGCGGGCGAGCGAGCGAGCTAGAGAAGCGAGGAGCGAGCGAGCGAGCGAGGGAGCGAGCGAGCGAGCCTGAGCGAGCAGCGAGCGAAGCGCGGCAGCAGCGCGGCGATGTGGCGATGCTAGTAGAGCGAGCGAGCGAGCGAGCTAGGAGCTGATCTAGTAGCGAGCTGGGATCTATCTCTGCTATCGAGCGATCTGCTGCTATATATCTATGTGGCTATCTTCTATCTGATCGCTGCTATCTAGCTAGGCGAATCGATAGCGCTGCCAGCGAGCGAGCAGCGAGCGAGCGAGCGAGGCGAGCGAGCGAGCGAGCGCGGCCAGTCTACGCGAGCGAGCGAGCGAGCGAGCGAGCGAGCGAGTCGTAGCGAGCTAGGAAGCGAGGAGCGAGAGAGCGAGCGACGAGCGTGAGCGAGCGAGGAGCGCGGCGAGGAGCCAGCGAGCGAGCTAGCGAGCGAGCGAGCGAGCGAGCGAGGAGCGAGCCGAGCAGCCGATCGAGCTAGTAGATCTAGCGAGCGAGCGGAGCGGAGTCGTGGCTGAGCGAGGGTAGCGAGGAGCGAGCGCGGCGGAGCGAGACAAGACAGCAGCATGCGCTATCGAGCGATAGATCGATCGAGGGCGCCAGCTCTGAGTAGCGAGGCTATGCGAAGCGAGGATCGATCGATCTGACGAGCGAGCGGGCGCGCTCGATCCGGCTATCGCGAGCAGCTAATCGAGCTATATATCTATCTATTATCGATCGATATATCTAGCGGATCGAGCGATCGATCTAGCGATCGATCTTCTATCTATCTCTGCTATCGATCTATCTATTATTATTATCATCTATTCTATCGCTGTATCGATCTCTGCTATCTATCTTATCTATCTATCTAATCTATCTAGTATCTATCATATCTATCTCTGCTATCTATCGTCTCTGCCTATCTATCTATGGCTGACGATCTATCTATCTATCTAGCTTCATCTATCTATCTAAATCTCTGCGATTCTAGCTACTATCTATCGATCTATCTATCTACGAGCTAGCTATCTATCAATACCAGTAACTTGTAACATTCCGTGTTGTTTGAAGAAACTCATCCAGCTTTTTAGTAAACTGACCAAGGAACCTGGCCATAACAACCTACACTGGAAGGACAGTTCCATAGCTTACGTTCTACAGTGACAACCCTTTCCCAACTCTTACTTTATGTATTCAATCCAGTAAAACTTGGAACATTCTTGGTTGTAGAAACTCATCAGCTTTTATTATTAAACGGACCAATGAACATGCCATAACAACGTTCTCACTGGAAAGACAGTTCCATAGCTTTACCGTTTCGCACAGTGACAAACCCTTTCCCAACTCTATCTTTATGTATCAATACCGTACTTGTAACATTCATTGTTTTGTAGAAAAACTCTCAGCTTTATAAAAACTGGACCAATGAACCTGCCATAACAACGTCGTCACTGAAGACAGTTCCATAGCTTCCATTCTCACAGTGACAAACAAAACCCTTCCCAACTCTACTTTATGTATTAATACCAGTAACTTGTAACATTCCTTGTTTGTAGAAACTAATCCAGCTTTTTATTTTAAACTGACCAAATGAACCTGCAATAACAACGTCCACTGGAAGACAGTCCATTTAGCTTACTGTTCTCCAGTGACAACTTTCCAACTTTCTACATTATGTATCATACCAAGTAACTTGTTAACATTCCTGTTTGTAGAAAAACTCATCAAGCTTTTTATAAACTGACCCAATGAAAAAAAACCCTGCATAACAACGTCCCACGGAAGACAGTTCATAGCTTACCGTTCTCACAGTGACCAAACCGTTCCCAACTCTACTTTATGTATTCCAGTACCAGTATACTTGTAACTTCCTTGTTTGTGAAACTCATCCAGCTTTTTATTAAACTGGAAATGAAAACGGCCAGTAACACGTCCACTGGAAGACAGTTCAATAGCTTACCGTTCTGCACAGTGACAAACCCGTCCCAAAGACTCCGAGCGCGGCAGCGAGCGAGCGAGCGAGGCGAAAAGCGAGCGAGCGAGCGAGCGAGGAGATAGCGAGGAGCGAAGGCGAGCGCCGCGAGCGAGCGAGCTAGCGCGGCGAGCGAGCGAGCGAGCTGAGCGAGCGAGCGAGCGAGCGAGCGAGCGAGCAGGAAGCGAGGGCGAGCAGCGAGCGAGAGAGGCGAGCGAGCGAGGAGGAGCGAGCGGAGCGAGCGAGCGAGCGGAGGAGCGAGCGAGGCGAGGAGCGAGGGCAGGCGAGCGAGCGAGCGAGCGAGGAGCGAGCGAGCGAGCGAGGAGGAGCGAGCGAGCGTAGGCGAGCGAGCGAGCGGAGCGAGCGAGCGAGCGAGCGAGCGAGGAGCGAGCGGAGCGAGCGAGCGAGCGAGCGAGCCGAGAGAGAGCGAGCGAGGCTGAGGAGCGAGGGCGAGGAGCGAGCCGAGGCGAGCGAGGCGCGACGAGCGAGGCGAGCGAGCGAGCGAGCGCGGGTAGTCTAGCGAGCGAGGCGAGCGAGCAGCGGCGGAGCGGAGTAGGAGCGAGCGAGCCGCGAGCGAGAGAGAGAGCAGAGAGAGGAGGAGCGAGCGAGCGAGCATGCGAAGCGAGCAGAGGAGCGAGCGAGCGAGGGCGAGCGAGCGAGCGTTGAGAAGCGAGCGAGCGAGCTAGCGGAGCAGGAGGCGAGCGAGCAGCGAGCGAGGCGGACGATCGTGAGAGAGCGAGCGATGCGAGCAGGCGAAGCGAGCTAGAAGCGAGCGAGCGAGCGCGGCGAGCGGGAAGCGAGCGAGGCGACGAGCGAGAGCGAGCGAGCGAGCGCGCGAGCAGGAGAGCTGAGCGCGGCGAGCGAGCGAGCGAGCGGCGCGAGCGAGCGAGCGAGCGAGCGAGGCGAAGCGCACTCGCGCTGAGCGAGCGAGGAGGCAGCGAAGCGAGGCGAGCGGCGAGCAGCGAGCGAGCGAGGCGCGGCGAGGCGAGGCGAGCGAGGCGAGCGAGCGAGCGCGCGAGCGAGAGAGCGACGAGCGAGCGAGCGAAGCGGCGGCGAGCGAGCGAGCGAGCGACAGCGAGCGAGCGAGTCGGCGAGCGAGCGAGCGAGCGAGCGCGCGAAGCGAGCGAGCGAGCGAGCGAGGCGGCGAGCGAGCGAGCGAGGAGCGAGCGAGCGAGCGAGCGAGTAGCAGAGAGCGAGAGCGGCGAGCGAAGGAGCGAGCGAGCGAGCGAGCGAGGCGAGCGAGCGAAGCGAGCGAGCGAGGAGCGAGCGAGTTGAGCTGTAGCGGCGAGCGGAGGCGAGCGAAGGAGCGAGCGAGCGAGCGAGCGAGGCGAGGCGAGCGAGCGAGCGAGCGCGGAGAGCGAGCGATCGAGCTAAGCGCAGCGAGCGAGCGAGCGAGCGAGCGTAGCGAGGGAGCGAGCGAGGAGAGCGAGCGAGCGAGCGAGCGAGCGATCGAGCGAGCGGCGAGCGAATCGAGCGCTGCGAGCGAGCGAGCGAGCGAGCGATCGAGCGAGCTGAGCGAGCGAGCGAGCGAGCGCGGCGTAGCGATCGAGGAGCGATGCGCGGCGAGCGAGAGAGCGAGCTAGCGAGCGAGCGAGCGAGCGATCGAGGAGCGAGCTAGCTGAGCGAGCTGAGCGAGCGAGCAGAGAGAGAGCAGCGGACTCTAGCAGCGAGTGCTATCTATCGATCGATCGATGCTATCTATCGTTAGCGATGGCAGCGATCTATCTATCTAGCATGCTAGCTATGCGATCGATATCTATCTATCTCTCTATCTATCTATTCTATCTATCTATCTATGGCTATCTATCTACTATCTATCTATCTATCTATCATCTAATCTATCGCTAATCTATCGATCTCTTGTATCTATCTAGGTCTGCTATCGATTCTATCTCGCTATCTTTCTTTAACTATCTAATCTCTGCTATCTGTCATCTATCTATCTATCTCTATTCGATCGATCTATCTATCTCGCTATCTATCTAGCTTCTATCGCTGCTATCGATCTAGCGAGTAAGCGAGGCGAGAGATGGAGCGAGCGAGCTAGCGAGGAGCGAGCGCTGCTAGATAGCGATCTATCATAGATCGAGGCGATCGGAGTCGAGCTAGGCTATGAGATGCATCTATCTATCGATCTATCAGCTAGTCTAGCGATCATCTATTAGTCGAGCTATGCTCTGAATCTAGTGTCTATCTATCGAGCTATTCTATTATTATAATACCAGTAACTTGTAACATTCTTGTTTGTGAAATCATCAGCGTTTATAAACTGACCAATGTGAACCTGCCATAACAAGTCCACTGGGAAGACAGTTCCATAGGCTTTACCGTTCTCACAGTGACCAAAACCCTTTCCCAACTTATACTTGATGTATCAATACCAGTAACTTGTAAACATTCCTGTGTTGTAGAACTCATCCAGCTGTTTATTTAAACTGACCAATGAAACCTGCCAGAACAACTCCATCTATCTCTGCTATCTATTATCTATCTATCTATCTATCTATCTCGATCTAATCTACTATCTATCTCTGCTATCATCTATCGATTATCTCTGCTATATATCTATCTATCTATCTATCTATCATATATCTATCTATCTATCTATCTATCTATCTATATATCTATCTATTCTATCCTCGATTATCTATCTAATCATAAATCTAATAATATCTATCTATCCTATATTATCATCTCATCTATCTATCTCTATCTATCTATCTATCTATCTATCTATCTATCTATCTATTAGCGATCTCGGCTATCTACTCATCTATCGATCTAATCTATATATCTGTTTTTTTTGTTTTTTTTTTTTTTTCATCTATCTATCTCTGCATCTAGCTTCTATCATCTATTATCATATATCTATTATCTATCTGATCTATCTATCTATCTATCTATCTATCTGATCTATCTATCTATCATCTGCTTATCTATCTACTATCTATCTATCTATATCTACTATCTATCTATCTATCTATATACTATCATTTATATCTATCTATCTATCTATCATAGTATCTATCTATATATATATCTATCTATCTATCTATATATCTCTGCTATCTATCTATCTATCTATCTATTATCTATTATCTATTATCTATCTATCTATATATCTATCTATCTATCTATCTATTATCTATCTATCTATTCTATCTATCTATCTCATCTATCATCTATCTATCTATCTATCTAATCTATCTATCGATCTATCTATCGATCTATCTATCTATCTATCTATCTATTATCTATCTATCTATCAATCATCTATCTATCTCTGCTATCGATCTATCATCAATCGATTCTATAGAATTACTATCTATCTATCTATCTATCTATCTATCTCATCTAATCTATCTAGCTATCTAATCTATCTATCTAATCTATATATCTATCTATTATCTATCTATCTATCGTCTATCTATCTAATCTCTGAGCTACTATCTATCTATGATTATATCTATCTATCTATCTATTATCGTATCTATCTATATATAGATCGATCTATGCGATCTATCGAGGCTCTCTCTCATTTAGCTATTTATCTATCTATCCATCTATCTATCGATCTCTCTATCAATCTATATATCTATCTATCGATCTATCTATCTATCTATCTATCTATCTATCTATGCTATCTAATCTATTCTATCTATTCTTCTATCTATCTACTATCTATCTACGTATCTATCTATCTATCTATCTATCTATCTATTATCTATTATCTATCTCTGCTATCTATATCTGCTATCTATCTATCTATCTTATTCTATCTATCTATATATCTATATATATATCGTATCTATCTCTGCTATCTATCGATCTCTGCTAATCTATCTATGTCTGAATCTATCTATCATCCATATCTCTGCTATCTATCATCTATCTATCTATCTAGCTATACTATTATCTATCTATCTCTGCTATCTATCTATGCTCTGCTATCGATCTATCAGTCTATCTATCTATTATATCTATCTATCTTATACTATCCTTCTATAGAATCTATATATCGATCTATCTATCTAATCGATCTATCTATATTGCATCTATATCGCTATCTATCTATCATCTATATATCGATATATCTCTGCTATCTATCGATCTCCGTGCCCATATCCTATTCTATGTCCGGCCCTATCTATCCTATCTATCTATCGTCTATCTCGCACCTCTATCGATCTATCTATCTATCTAGCGAGCGAAGCGAGCGAGCGAGCAGCGAGCGATGCGCGGCGAGCGAGCGAGCGCGGCGAGTCGCGCGAGGGAGGCTAGCGAGCGAGCGAGCGATCGAGGCGAGCGAGTGCGAGCGGCAGGAGCGAGCGAGCGAGCGAGGGAGCGAGGAGCGAGCGAGAGAGCGAGCGATGCCAGATCGCGGCTAGCGAGCGAGCGAGCGAGCGAGCGAGCAGCGAGCGAGATGCTCGCGTCTGGCGCGCTCTCTGTCTCTCGTCTGCTCTATCTCTCTATCGATCGAGCTAGCTATCTATCTAGCGAGGCTATTAGCGAGCGATGATCGAGCGATCGATCTATCTATCTTCTCAGTCTATCTATCTTATCTCTGCTATCTATCTATCTATGCGGATTCTATTATCTATTGATCTATCACTATATATCTATCTATCTATTTCTATCTATCTATCATCTACTCGGCGACTTATTCGAGCTATCTATCACTAGCTAGAGAGCTAGGAGATGCGAATCGAACGAGCGAGCGAGCCATCGAGCTAGCATCGAGCGCAGCGAGGGCGAGCTAATCTATCTATCTATCTAGTCTATCTATCTATCGAATCTAGCTACGCTGCGATCATCTCGGCCTATCTACTGCGATATATCTATCTATCTTATCTATCTATCTAGGATCGAGCATAGCGAGCTAGCGAGCGCGGCGAGCGAGCTAGCGATAGATGATCGCGGCGAGCGAGCGAGCGAGTCTAGCTGTCTAGCTAGCGAGCTATCAGTCTAATCTATCTATCGAGTCTAGCTAGCGATAGATTTTATATCTATCTAGCTTCGATCTATCGATCTATCTATCTATCTATATATCTATCTATCGATCTATCTATCTATCTATCTATCTATCTATCTAATCTATCTATCTACTTGCTATCTATCTATCTATCTATTATCTATCAATACCAGTAACTGGAACATTCCTTGTTGAGAAACTCATCCAGCTTTTATTTAAACTTGACCAAAGAAACCTGCCTAACAACGTCCACTGGGAAGACAGTTGCATAGCTTTACCGTTCTCACAGTACAACCTTTCCCAAATCACTTTATGTATCAATCCAGAACTTGTAAACATTCCTTTTTGTAAGAAACTCATCCAGCTTTTTTTAAACTGACCCAATGACCTGCCATAACAACGTCCCTGGAAGGACCAGTTCCATAGCTTACCGCTTTCACCAGTGGACAAACCCTTCCCAACTCTACTTTATGTATCATACCAGTAAACTTGTGAACTTCCTTGTTTGAAGAAACTCATCAGTTTTTATTAAACGACCAATGAACTGCCATAACAACGTCCACTGAAGACAGTTCCATAGCTTTACCGTTCCACAGTGACAAACCTTTCCCCCCCCCCCCAACTCTATTTATTGTATCAAAACAGTAACTTGTAAACTTCCTTGTTTGTAGAAACTCATCCCGTTTTATTTAAATATCTATATTGCTATCGTCTATCTCTGCTATATCTGGCTATCTATCTATCTATCTATCTATCTATCATCTATCTACTATCTATCTATCTATAGATCTCTGCTATCTATCTATCTATCTATCTAATCTAGTCTGACTATCTATTATCTCTGCATCTATTATTCTAGCTATCTTATATCTATCTACTATATATCTATCGATCGATCTTCTATCTATATATCATATATAGCTGATATCTATCTAATCTATCTGATCATCTATCAATCTATCTATCTCTGCTATCTAACTATCTTGCTATCTATCTATGTCTGCTAATCTAGATATCTAGCTCTGCTAAATCTATCTATCTATCGATTCATCTATCTATCTATCTATCTATCTATATTTTCTAATTCTCTCTCTCTCTTCTTTCTCTCTCTCTCTCTCCTCTCTCTCTCTCTCTCATCTATATATCTATCTATTTCTGCGATCTATCTATATATTCTATCTATCTATCATCCTATCTATCTATCTATCTATCCCTGTCTCTGCTAAGCTATCTATCTATCTATCTATTATCTATCTATCTATCTATCTATTCTCTCTCTCTCTCTCCTCGTTCGCTTCTCTCTCTATCTATTATCTATCTATCTATCTATCTATTATCTATCTATCTATCTATCATATCTATCTATCTCTGCTATCTAATATCTAACCTCGATCTATCTATCTATCTATCATATATCTATCTAGCTATCTATCTATCTATCTAATCTAATCTATCTACTATCTATCTATCATATATCTATCTATCATCTATCTATCTATATATCTATCTATCATCTATCTATCTCTGCTATCTACTATAAATCTATCTATCTATCTATCTATCTATCTATCTATTAAATATATCTATCTATCATCCTCTCTGCTATTATCTATCTAGCTATCTATCTATCTATCTAGCTATCTATCTATCTATTCTATCTATCTATCTATTATATTATCTATCTATCTATCTATCTAATATCTATCCTATCTATCTATCTATCTATCTATCTATTCGATCTATCTATCGATTCTCTGCTATCTATCTATCTATCTATCTATCTATCACTAGCTATCTATCATCTATCTATCTATCTATCTCTGCTATCTATCTATCTATCTATCTATCTATCTATCTTATCTATCGATTATTCTATCTATCTCTCTCTATCTATCTAGCTTCTATCTATCGATCTAAATTCTATCTATCTATCTATCTATCATCTATCTATCTAGCATCAATCTTCTATCTAATCTATCTATCTATTCTCGCTATCTATCTATCTAATCTATTATCTTTCTATCTATCTATCTATCTATCTATATATCTATCTATCTAATTTTCTATCTCTTATTATCTATCTTATCTATCTCTGCCTATCTATATCTGCTATCTATTATCTATCTATCTATCGATCTATATATTATTATCTCTGCTATTATCGATCTCTGTCTATCTATCTATGTCTGTATCTATCTATCTATCCATATCTCTGCTATCTATAGATCTATCTATCTATAGATCTATCGATCGACTATCTATCTATCTAATCTCTGCTATCGATATAGCGCTGCTATCTATTATCTAGCGATCGATCTATATAGTCTAGTATGATCTATCTATATCTATCATCTTGCTATCGATCTATCTAGCTATCTATCGATCTAGCTACGATCGATCTATCTATCTCTGCGATCTTATCTGCTACTCTATCTATCTATCTATCTACTATCTCTGATATCTATCGCATCTCGGCGATTCTATCTATGTCTGCTATCTATCTATTATCTATCTATCCTAATTCTCTGCTATCTATCTATCATCATCTATCTATCTATCTATCTATCTAGGCTATCTATATATCTATCATCTATCTCGCTATCTATCGATCTTGCTATCTATCATGTCTGCTATCTATTATATATCTCGGCTATTACTATCTACTATCTATCTTCTATCTATCTATCTAGCTATGGACTATCTATCTATCTAGCTATCTATCTATATTCTATCTACCAATATCTCTGCGTATAGATCTAGCTAGCGATTATATCTATCTATCGATCTATCTAATTCTATCTATCTCTCTCTCCTCTCTCTCTCGTCTCTCTCTCTCTACTATATATCTATCTATCTATCTATCTTATCTATCTATCTATCTATCTATCTACTATATATTATTCGCTCATCTATCCTGGCTATCTTCGATCCTGCTATTCATCTATGTGCGGCTATCATCTATCGATCTAGCTATCTATCGGGCTGCTATCTATCGATCGATCGAGCTAGGATCGATCTAACGATCTAGCGATCTATCGAGGCGCGGCTATCGTATCGAGCTCGGCCATCTATGCTATGTCTGCGATCGATTCTAATCATCTAGTGCCTTTCTAGCGAGCGAGCGAGCGAGCGAAAGCGAGCGAGCGAGGCGAGGGAGCGAGCGAGCGAGAGAGGAGCGAGCGAAGCGAGCCGAGTCGCTGCTGCGCGAGGAGGCGAGCGAGGCTGCGAGCGAGGAGCGAGCGAGCGCGCCGCGCGCGCGGCGCGCTGGGCGCGGCGTCGGGAGGCGAGGGAGGGGCGAGCGAGCGATGCGAGCGAGCTGAGCGAGCGAGGAGCGAGCGAGCGTAGCGAGGCGATGCGAGCGAGCGAGCGAAGGGGCGAAGCGAGCAAGAGAGGCAGCGAGCGAGCGCTTGGGGCGAGCGAGAGAGCGAGCGAGCGAGCGAGAGAGCCGTGAGCGAGCGAGCTAACGAGGAAGCGAGCGGAGCGAGGAGCTAGGGCGAGCGATCTACGAGCTAGCGAGCGCGCTGCGTATCTATAGAGCGATCGTGCGATCAGCGTAGGCGTATCGATGCAGCTAGCCTAACTAGCTATCTATCCATCGATCGATAATGTATCGCATCTATCTATCTATCTATCTATCTAGTATCTATCTATCTCGTATCTATCTCTGCTATCGAGCGAGCGATGCTCGAGCTGCGACTATCGAGCTAGCTAGCGATCGAGCGACGAGCGAGCATCGAGCTAGAGATGCGCGGCTAGCGAGCGAGCTGAGATATCTCTGTATCTATCTATTAGCTATCGGGATCTAGATCTAGCTAGCGATCTATCTATCGATCTATCGATCGATCTATTTCTATCTATCTAGCTTTCTATCTAGGAGGAGGTCGAGCGAGCGAGCGAGAGAGCGAGCGAGCGAGCAGCGAGCGATCGAGCGAGAGAGTCAAGCGAGCGAGCGAGCGAGGAGCGAGGAGACTAGCGAGCGTCGATCGAGCGATCTATGCGATCTATCGAGCGATCGATCGAGCTATTCTGCGATCTATGGCGATCGAACTAGAGAGCGAGCCAGCGAAGGAGAGATCTAACTATCGATCTATCCATTATCTTATCATCTATCCATCTAGCTATCGATCGATCGATCGATCTCTGCTATCTATCTCTGCTATTCTATTCTATCATCTAGCGATCTATCTATCGTAGCTACGAAGTCGAGTCATAGCGCGTGCTAGCTAGATATCGAGCGATCGAGCGAGCTAGCGAGCGATGCGATCTTCTAAGCTATCTATAATCGAGCGAGCGATTGGTTCTAGGATCTATCTGGGTGCAGAGCTAGCTAGCTAGTCGATCTCTGCCTATCTATCTATCGATCTATCTATCTATCAATACAGTAACTTTGTTAACATTCCTGTTTCTGGATAGAAACTCATTCCAGCTTTTTATTAAACTGACCAATGAACCTGCCATAACAACGTTTTTTTTTTTTCCCCCAGTGGAAGACCAGTTTCCATAGCTTTACCGTTCTCACAGTGACAAACCCTTCCCAACTCTACTTTAGGTTCCAATCCAGCTAACTTGAACATCCTTGTTTGAGAAAACGCAGTCCAGCTTTATATTAAAACTGACAATGAACCTCCATAACAACGTCACTGGAAGGACAGTTCCATAGCTTTTTACCGTTCTCACAGTGACAAACCCTTTCCCAACTCTACTTATGTATCAATACCAGTAACTTGTAACATTCCTTGTTTGAAGAAACTCATCAGCTTTTTATTAAACTATCTATCTCTGCTATCTATCTATCTCTGCTATCTATCTATCATCTATCTATCTATCTATCTTTAATTATCTATCTATCTATCTATATATCATCTATATCTGCTATCTATCTATCGAGCTAATCTTCTTCTATCTATGCTATTCGTAACCTATCTTGCTATCTATCATGTCTGCTATCTAGCGATCTGTGCGTGAATCGTAGCTGAGTATATAGTATAGCTTGCTGCTATCTATCGATCTATCGATCTATCTATCTAGTCTATCTAGCGAGCGAGCGAGCGAAGGAGCGAGCGAGCGAGCGAGCTAGGAGAGATCGAGGCGAGCGAGCGTAGCGAGCGAGGCGGAGCGAGCGAGCGGCATCGATTGCGATGCGAGCGAGCGATCTATCTAGCTAGCTATCTAGCGAGTCTATCTGTCTAGCGCGGCGATCTAGCGAGCGATCTATGCTAGCTATCGATCGAGCCGAGTGCGAGCGAGAAGAGCTTCTATCTATGTATCTAGAGATCGATCGCGGCGATCTGATATTGCTGCGATCTATCTATCTAGGCTTATCATAGCGATGCGAATCGAGCGAGATAGGATCTATCTCTGCTATCTCGCGATCTCTGCTATCCTCTCTAGGTCTGCGTATCTATCTATGACTATCCATTTATTTCTGCTATCGATCTAGCGAGCTATCGCTATCTAGCGATCTAGCGAGCGGATCTCGTGCAGAGCAGCGTAGCGCTGCTAGCGTAGCGATCGGAGCGAGCGATCGAGCGAATCTAGCGAGCGATAGAGCGAGCTGAGCGAGCTAGCGTGCGTTGCGAGATAGCGATTAGCGATCGAGCTAGCGAGCTATCGAGCTATCTATCTGTATCTATCGATCTCTGCGAGCCTATATCTGATATCTATCTATCTATCTATCTATCTGGCTATCTATCGATCTCTGCTATTCGATCTATGTCTGCGTAGCTATCTATCTAGTCTATCATCGATCTGCTGCTATCTAGAGTGATCTATCTATCTATCTATCTAGCGATCTCTCTATGCTATCTAGCTCTGCTATCTATCGATCTCTGCGATCTTCTATGGTCTGACCGAGTCTAGTCGAGCGAGCGGGCGATGCGAGTGCGAGCGTAGCGAGCGAGCGAGCAGCGAGCGAGCGAGCGAGCGAGGCGAGCGAGCGAGGAGGAGCGATCGAAGCGAGCGAGAGAGGCGTACGAGCCAAGCGCGCGAGCGAGCGAGCGAGCAGCGAGCGAGCGAGCGAGCGTAGCGAGCGAGCGCGCGCGCGCGCGCGCGGGGCTGCGCGCGCGAGAGCGAGTCGAGCAGCGATGCGAGCAGCGACGAGCGAGGAGCGAGCGAGCGTAGCGAGCGAGCGAGCGATGCGACGAGAGAGAGAGCGAGCGAGCTCGGCGAGCGAGCGAGCGAGCGATCAGCTAGCGAGCGAGCGAGCGAGCGCTCGAGTCGCGGCGACGGAGCGATCGAGCTAGCGAGCTATCGATGAGCTAGCTAGCGAGTCGCGCCTAGCGATCTAGCGTAAAACTAGCTATGGAGCAAGCGAGCAGCAGCGAGCGCAGCGAGCAGCGAGCGAGCGATCTCTGCGATGATCGAGTCTATCTAATCTATATATCTATCTATCGTATCTATCTAATCTAGCGTATCTATCTAGTTCTATCTCTGCTATCTATATATCTATAGTATAGCTAGGCCTATCTTATCTATCTATCTATCTATCTATATATCTATCTTATCTATCTATCTATCTATCTATCTATTTTTCTATCTATAGATCTTTGATCTATCTAGCTAATCGATCTAGTAGCTCATCTATCTAGTCTATCTATCTATCTATCGATCGATCTCTGCTATCTATCTATCGCATGAGCTATCATACCAGTAACTTGTAACATTCCTTGTTGTAGAAAACTCATCCCGCTTTTATTAAAACTGACCAATGAACATGCCATACAACGTCAAGTGGAAGACAGTTCCATGCGTTACCGTCCCAGTGACTTTCTCTAAACCCTTTCCCAACTCTACTTTATGATCCAATACCAGTAAATTGTTAAAATTCCTGTTTGTAGAAAATCATGCCAGGCTTTTTATTAAACTGCCCCAATGAACCTGCCATAAACAACGTCCCACTGGAAGACAGTCCATTAGCTTAACCGTTCTCACAGGACAAACCCTTTCCCAACTCTAATTTATGTATCAAATACCAGTAACTTGTAACATTCCTTGTTTGTAGAAAACTATCCAGCTTTTTATTAAACTGACAATGAACCTGCCACACAACGTCCAGTGGAAGAAAGTTCCATAGCTTTACCGTTCTCACAGTGGACAAACCCTTCCCAAACTCTACTTTATGTATCAAACCAGTAAAACTTGTAACCTTCCTTGTTTGAAGAACACTCATCCAGCTTTTTATTAAAACTATCTATCTCTGCTTCATCCTATCTCTGCTATCTATCTATCCTATCTATATATCTTCTATCTATCTATCTTATCTTCTATCTATTCTATCTATCTATATATAATCTATATTGCGATTATATATCTATCTATCTATCCTGCATCTAAACTACTTGCTATCTATCATGTCTGCTATCTATCTTTCTCTGCTAATCTTATCGATGTATATATATCTCTGCTATCTACTATCTATTATCATCTATCTATCTATATATCTATCTATCTATTTTTCATCTATGCTATCTTATTATCGATATATCGATCTATCTATCTATCTATCTATCTATCTACTATCTATCTCTGCTAATCTATCTATCTATCTATCTATAGATCTATCTCTCTATCCCCAATACCAGTAACTTGTAAACATTTCTTGTTTGTGAAACTCATCAGCTTTTTATAAACTGACACACAATGAACCTTGCCATAACAACGTCCACTGGAAGACAGAGTTCCATGCTTTACGTTCTCACAGTGACCCCAAACCGGTTTTCCCAACTCTACTTTATGTATTATACCAGGAAAACTTGTAACATTCCTTGTTTGTAGAAACTCATCCAGTTTTTATTAAACGACCAATGAACCTGCCATAACAAAACGTCCATCTATCTCTGCTATCTATCTATCTATCTATCTATCTATCAATCTATCTATCTATCTATCTATCTATCTATCTATCTATCTATCTATCTCGCTATCTATCTATCTATCTATCTTGCTATCTATATATCTATCTATTATCTATCAATATCTATCTATCTATCTATCTTCTATCTATCTATCTATCTATCCTCATCTATCTATCTATCATATATCATCAGATACTATCCTATCTATCTATCTATCTATATATCTATTTATCTATCTATCATATAAATCTATCGATCGATCTATCTATCTATCTATCTCGCATCATCTATCTCTATATACCTAATCTATCTATATCTATCTATTATCTTGCTATCGATCTATCTATCTATTCTGCTATCTATCTATCTATCCTCTACATCCGATATCTATCTATCTATCATCTAGATATCTATCATATAGTCTATCTATCTCTATCTGATTATCTATCTAATCTATCTATCTACTCTGCTATCATCTATCTATCTATCATCTATCTATCTATCATCTCTGGCTATCATATCTACTATCTATCGATCTATCTATCTATCTATCTATCTATATATCTATCTATCTATCTATCTAGCTATCTATCTATCTATCTATCTATCTCTTGCTATCTATCTATCTATCTATCGATCTATCTATCTATCTATCCTATCTATTAATCTATCGATCTATCTATCTATCTATCTATCGATCGATCTACTATTATCTATCTATCTATATATCTATTATCATCCTATCATCTATCCTTGCTATCTATCTTCTATCTATCTATCTTATATAATCTATCTATCTATCTATCATTTATCTATCTATATCTTTCTTCTAATTCTATCTATTCTATTCTTATATCTATCTATCTATATATCTATCTTCTATCTATTATCTATCTATCTATCATTTCTATCTATCTATCTATTCTATCTATTAGCTATCTATCTATCTTATCTATCTATCTATTATCTATCTATCATCATTTATCTATCTATCTATCTATATATATCATCTATCTATCTATATATCTATCTATTATCTATCTACTATCTATATCTACTATTCTATCTATCTATTTTCTATCTACTCTATCTCTATCTATCATCTATCTTTATCTATCTATTATCTATCTATCTATCTATCTATATCTATCTATCTACATCTATCTATTATTATCTATCAATCTATCTATCTCATCTATCTATCTATCTATCTATTACTACATCTATTCTAACTCTGCATCTATTTCTATCTAGCGATCTATCTATATATGCTATCTATTTCATATATCTATTATCTATTAGCTATCTATCTATCTATCTATCTATCTATCATAATCTATCTATCTATCTATCTATCTATCTATCTACTATCTATTATTCTGCATCATATATCTATTATCTATCTATCTATCTATCTATCTACATCTATCTATTATCTATCTCTGCTATCTATTTCTACTATCTATCTATGCTATCTAATCTATCTCTCCTCTATTTATCATATATATATCTATATATAAATCATCTATCGATCTATCTATCTAATCCTATATAGATTATCTATATATCTATCTATCTCCTCTTATCTCTGCTATCTATCTATTTCTTCTATCTCTTGCTATCTATCGATCATATCTTCTATCTATCTATATCTATCTATCTTCTATTATATCTATTATCTATCTATCTATCTATCATATATCTATCATCTATCTATTTATCTATCTATCTATCATCTATCATTCTATCTATCTATCTATCTATCTATGCTATACATTATTCATATATCTTCTATCTATCTATCTATCTATCTATCTATCTTGCTATCTCTATGCGTATCTATATATCGATCTACTATATAGCATGAATCTATCTCTGCTATCTATCTAGCTATCGCTATCTATCTATATATCTATCATTATCTATCTATCTATCTATCTATCTATCTATCTATATATCTCTGCTATCTATCTAATCTATTCTATCTATCTATATCTATCTAGTCCTATCTATATATCTATCTAATCTATCTAATCTATCTATCTATCTATGATCTATCTATCTATCTATTTCTATTATCTATCTATCTATCTATTATCTATCTATCTATCTATCTTGCTATCTATTCTATCTACATCTATCTATCTATCTAAATCTATCTATTACTATCTATCTATCCTATCTTCTATCTATCTATCTATATATCTATCTATCTATCTCATATCTATTATCTACTAATTCGATATCTAGCTATTCTATCTTCTGTATTATCTCTGTATCTATCTATCATATTATCTATTCTATCATCTAATATCTATTATCTATCTATCTATCTATCTATTATCTATTCTATTTATCTATATATCTATCTATCTATCTATTCTATCATCTACTATCTATCTATCATCTATCTATCTATCTAATCTAATCTATCTATCTTTATCTATCTTGCTATCTATTATCTATCATCTAGCTATCTATCTTCTGCTATCTATCTAATCTTCTATCTATCTATCGATCTATCTCATCTTATGCTATCTTATCTCTATCTATATATCTATCTATCTATCGCATATATCTATCTATCTATCTATCATCTATCTATCTATCTATCAACTTATCTATCTATCTCTGCTTCTATCTACGATCTATCTTTCTATCTATCTACTATCTATCTATCTATCTATCTATACTATCTATCTATTTATCTATCTATCTTTTGCTTATCTAGATCTGCTATCTATCTATCATCTATTATCTATCTTATATATCATCTATCTCTGCGATCGATCGATCTCTGCTATCTATCTATGTTCGGCTATCTATCTATCATCCATATTCTGCTATCTATCTCATCTACTATCTATCTATTTATCTATTCGATCTATCTCTGCTATCTATCTATCTCTGACTATCTATCTATCTATATATCTATCTATAAATCTATCTATCTCTTATCTATCTTTCTATTCTAAATCTATCTTATATATTATCTATCTATCGTATCTACTATCTCTGCTAATCTATATCTGCTATCTAATCTATCTATCTATTAATCTAATCCATCATGCCTTATTCTATCGATCTCTGCTATCTATCTTAGTTGATATCTATCTATCTATCTATCTATTTATCTCTGCTATCTATTATATCTATATATTTCTATCTATCTAGCTATCTATCTATCTATCTATCTCTGCTATCTATCGATCTCTGCGAGCTATCTATGGCGGCGATCGAGCTATCTATCTCTGCTGCGATCTATCTACGAGCGATGGCTATGGTATCGATCTATTATCTCGAGAGATCTGAGCGAGCGGAGCGAGCCAGAGAGCGGCAGAGCGAGCGATGCTAGCGAGCGAGCGAGCGAGCGAAGCGAGCGAGCGCAGCGAGCAGCGCTGCGAGCGCGCGCTCGGGGCGGCGGCGCGAGCAGCGAGCGCAGCGAGCGAGCGAGCGAGCGAGGAGCGAGTCGAGCGAGCGAGCGAGCGCGGCGAGAGAGCGAGCGAGCGAGGCGAGCGAGCGAGCTGAGCGAGAGAGCGAGCGAGCGCGGCGCGACGGAGCGAGGGGGGGGGGGGGGCCGAAAAGGGGGGGGGCGAGCGAGCTAGCGAGCGAGCGAGCGAGCGAGCGAACGAGCGAGCGAGCCAGCAGCGAGGCAGCGGAAAAGGCGCAGCGAGTGCGAGCGATTCGAGCGAGGCGATCGAGTCTATCGATCTAGCTATCGATCGAGCTATTCGCTGCGATCTAGCTCTGCTATGAAGTCTATCATCGAGGTCGGTATCGAGCTATCTGAGCGAGCGAGCGAGCGAGCGAGCGAGCGAGCGAGCGAGGCGAGCGAGCGAGCGCGAGCGGAGCTAGCGAGCGGAGAGAGAGCGGGTCGAGCGAGCGATGCGAGCGAGGCGATCGAGGAGCGAGCGAGGCGAGGAGCGAGGAGCGAGGACGAGCGAGAGAGTGGGCGAGCGAGGCGAGCGGGCGAGCGAGCGAGCGAGCGAAGGCGAGCGGCGAGGCGAGCGAGTCTATCTATCTATCTATCTATATATCTTGCTATTAATCTATCTATCATAATACTATCAATACCAGTAACTTGTATACATTCCTTGTTTGTAGAAACTCATCCAGCTTTTATAAAATGAAAAATGGAACCTGCCATAACCAACGTCCACTGGAAGACAGTTCCATAGCTTTACCGCTCTCACAGTGACAAACCCTTTCCCAACTTACTTTAGTATCAATACCAGTTAACTGTGTAAACATTTCCTTGTGTGTAGAACTCATCCAGCTTTTATATAAACTGACCAAGGAACCTGCCATAAGGAACGTCCACTGGAAGACAGTTCAATAGCTTT
This sequence comes from Hymenochirus boettgeri, assembly GCA_019447015.1. Taxonomy (NCBI): domain Eukaryota; kingdom Metazoa; phylum Chordata; class Amphibia; order Anura; family Pipidae; genus Hymenochirus; species Hymenochirus boettgeri. Next base: position 265,259 of record JAACNH010000253.1, on the reverse strand, counting down.
ACCGTTCTCACAGTGACAAACCCTTTCCCCAACTCGACTTTATGATCAATACCAGAACTTGTAACATTCCGTGTAGGAAGAAAACTCATCCAGTTTTTATTAAACTATCTATTCTGCTTCATATGGATTAGCGCGGCGATCTAGCGAGCGAGCGATCTATCTTATCTATCTAGCGAGCTAATCGAGCGAGCGACTGAGCGATAGAGCTATATAGTATTATCAGATATATCGGCTATCTATCTATCTATCTATCTATCTATGCTATCTATCTCAGTGCTATCTTAACTATCTCTGCTATCGATCTAGGTCTGCGATTCTATCTATCTCTTGCTGAGCTATTATTCGAGAGAGAGCGAGGCGAGCGAGCGAGCGAGGCTAGCTATGCGATCTAGCGAGCGAGGCGAGCGAGTCTAGGATGCGAGCTAGGTTGTAGAGTAGCGAGCGAGCGAGCGAGCGATTCGATCTATCTATCTATCGATCTGATCTATCGATCTATTCTATCCTATCTATCTATCTATCGAGCGTATCTAATCTCTGATATCGATCTATCTATCTATCATCTATCGATCTTATCTATCTATTCTATCTATCTTATCCATACCAGTAACTTGTAACATTTATGTTGGTTGAACTATCAGCTTTTGATTAAAACTGACCAAGGAACATGCCATAACAAACGCTCCCACTGGAAGACAGTTCCACAATAGCTGACCTTTTTTCTACAGTGACAAAACCCTTTCCCCAAACTATACTTTATGTATCATACCAGTACTGTAACATTCCTTGTTTGTAGAAACTCATCCAGCGTTTATGAAACGGGACCAAGGAACCGGCCAGACAAAGGCCAGAGTCGAGCGCGGCGAGCGAGCGGAGGACAGCGAGCGAAGCGAGCGAGCGAGCGAGCAGCGAGCGAGCGAGCGGAGCGCGCGAGCGGCGAGGAGCAGCGCGGCGAGCCGCGGGAGTCGAGCGAGCGAGCTAGCGAGGCGAGCGAGCGAGCAGAGAGGAGCGAGCGAGCGAGCGAGCGAGCGAGCGAGCGAGGCCGCGAGCGAGGCGAGCGAGCAGAGAGATGCGAGGCGAGCGAGAGAGCGAGCGGAGCGAGAGAGCAGAGAGGCGAGCGATCGAGCGAGCGGCGAGCGAGAGAGCGCGTAGCGAGCGAGCGAGCGAGCGCGGCAGAGCGAGCGAGCGAGCGAGGAGCGCGCGAGCGAGCGAGCGAGCGAGGAGAGTGAGCTGAGCGAGCGAGGAGCGAAGCGCGGCGAGCGACGCGAGCTAGCGAGCGCGGCGAGCGAAGCTAGCCGAGACGAGAGCGAGCAGAGAGCGAGCGAGCGAGCGAGCGAGCGAGCGAGTCGAGCGAGCGCGAGCGAGATGAGAGGAGCGAGCGAGCGAGGAGCTAGCGAGCTAGTCGAGCGAGCGATCGAGCGAGCGAGCGAGCGATCTATCGAGTCTCGGCGAGTCGAAGCGATCTAGCGAGTCGATCTATCGAGCTGCTCAGCGAGCGAGCTAGCGTATGCTAGCGAGCGATGCTATCTATCTATCTCTGCTATTCTATCTAAATTATCTATCGATCTATTACATCTATCTATCTATCTATCTAATCGATCTATCTATCTATCTATCTATTATCTATCTATGTCTAGCGAAGTTGAATGTTTATTATCTATCGAGGTATCGAATCGGCGGCGATCTATCTATCAAGCTAGCGATCTCTCTATCGATCTATCTATCTGATCTATCTATCATCTATTCATCTATGCTATCTCTGCTATCGATCGACTATCATCTAGCTATCTATCTATCATCAGCGACGATCTATCTAGCGGAGCGAGCGATCGATCGTAGCTATCGCGGCGATCATCGATCTAGCTAGCTAGCGATCGATCGATCTAGGAGCGATCTAGTCTATCTATCTATCTATTCGATCTCTGTATCTATCTATCTATCTATCTCTGCTGATCTATCTTATCTATCTATCTATCGATCTATCTATCTATCATATATCGAGAATCTATCTGATCGATTAGAGCTAGCGGTCGATCTATCTATTCTATCTATCTATGATCGACTCTATCATGTTATCTATATGATCTATAATCGTATCGATCGATCTATCTATTATTATCTATCTATCTGATATATCGATCTATCTATCTAGGCTATCTATCATCTATCTAATCTAGTGCTATCTATCGATCTCTGCGATCTATGGATCTCTGCTATCGAGTCTATGTCTGGTATCTAGCGATCGCTGATATCTTTCGATCTTAGCTAGAATCTCTGCTATCTTGCTAGCAGGCGAGCGAGCGCGCAGCGAGCGATAGCTATCGAGGCCGCGGCGAGCGGAGCGAGCGAGCTGAGGCGGCGAGCGAGCGAGCGAGCGCGGCGGAGCGAGCGAGCGAGCAGAGAGCGAGTCGTATGGGGGGGGGGGGCGAGCGAGCGAGGGAGGCGAGGAAGCGAGCGAGCAGCGAGCAGCGATCGAGCTAGCTAGTGTGCAGCGAGCGACGAGCGAGCGCGCGAGCGAGCGAGCGATTGATAGAGCGAGCGAGCAGCGATCGATCGGAGGCGAGCCTGGCTATCATTCGATCTATATATCCGAGCGCTGCTATTATCGATCTTGGAGCTATTAGGGTCTGCTAGTCTAGATAAGCGAGCGCGGCTAGGGGGGGGTGCGGTCGAGCAGCGAGAGCGCGGCGATGCGAGCGAGCGAGCAGCAGCTGAGCGATCGTAGCGAGCGAGCGAGCGAGCAGCGGAGCGAGCGAGCGCGGGCGAGCGAGCGAGCGAGCGAGCGCTGCGAGCGAGCGAGCGTAGCGAGCGACGAGCAGCTATCTAGCGAGTCTATCGATCTAGCTCTGCTATCTATCTATCGATCTAGTCAGCGAGTCTATGCGAGCGATGTAGCTGATCGCTGCTATCTATCGATCTATTATCTATCTACGATCTATCATCTCTTGCTATCTATCAGCTATCTAAGCTATCTATCATCTATCTATCTATCATCGAGCGATCGACTGCGGCGGCTAGCTAGCATCGATCTGTCGGCGATCTAGCTGCATCTATCTATCGATGCCGAGCGAGCGAGCGACGAGCGAGTCGAGCGAGCAATGCGAGCGAGCACGAGCGAAGAGCGACGAGCGAGGCGAGCAGCGAGCGAGCGAGCGAGCGAGCGAGCGAGCGACGCGAGCGATGAGAGAGCGAGCGAGCGGAGCGAGCGAGCCGAGCGAGCGAGCAGGAGGAGCGAGCAGGAAGCGAGCTAGCGAAGCGAGAGAGCGAGCGAGTAGCAGCGAGCGAGCGAGCTAGCGAGCGAGAGAGCAGCGAGCGAGGGAGCAGCGAGCCGAGCGAGCGAGCGAGCGAGCGAGCGGCGGAGCGAGCGGAGCGAGCGAGGAGCTTGAGCGAGCGAGGAGCGAGGGAGCGAGCGAGGCGAGCGAGCTGCGAGCGAAGCGAGCGGCGAGCGAGGCGTAGCGAGCGAGGATGCGAGCGAGCGATAGCGAGCGAGCGAGCGTAGGAGCGAGTGAGCGAGAGAGCGAGCGGAGCGAGAGGAGCGGAGCGAGCGAGGCGAGCCGAGGAGCGAAGAGAGCGAGGAGGGAGCGAGCGCGCGAGCGAGCGAGCGAGGAAGAGAGCGAGGAGCGAGCGAGCGAGCGAGGAGCGAGGAGCGAGCGGAGGAGCGAGCGAGCGAAGCGAGCGGAGCGAGCGAAGCAGCGAGGCGAGGCGAAGCGAGGAGCGAGCGAGGAGCGAGCAGCGAGCGAGGATCGACGAGCGAGCGAGCGAGCGAGGAGTCGAGCGAGCGAGGAGAGAGCGAGCGAGCGAGCGAGCGAGCGAGCAGCGAGCGAGCGAGCGAGGCGAGCGAGCGAGCGCGGAAGCGAGCAGCTATCTCTATTCTCTGCGATCTATCTATCTATCCTTATTCTATCGATCTTCATATATCCATCTATCTATCGATCGATCTACATCTATCGAATCTATCATATATCGAGCTATCGTATCTATCTATCTATCTATCTATCTATAATCGATCGATCTAATCTATCTATCTATCTCTGCGATCGATCTAATCGAGCTAGAGCGGCTAGCTAGCTATCTAGCGTATCGAGCATCGAGCTATCAGGTAGATCCACTGCGAGCTACGATCTATCGATATCTCTGCTATCGATTCTATCGAGCGAGGAGCGACGAGCGAGCGAGCGATAGCGATCGCGGCAGCGACGACGAGCGAGCGAGGACGAGCGAGCGAGCCGTCCGAGAGAGCGAGCGAGCGAGCGAGGGGCGAGCGAAGGAGCTGAGCGAGCGATCGACGAGCAGATGCTGACGGAAGCGAGCGACCGAGCGCAGCTGCGAGCTATGGAGCGAGCGAGCACAGGAGCGAGCGAGGAGCGAGCGGAGCAAGGGCAGCGAGTATCGAGGCGAGCGAGCGAGCGACTGACTAGCGAGCGACGAGCGAGGAGGAGCGAGAGCGGCCGGCGAGCAGAGCAGGCTTCTTATCGAGCGAGCACGACGAGCGAGTTAGTCAGATAGCTACTCGTATTCGACGAGACTGCGAGCTAGTCGATTAGCTATGACAGTTACTGTCAGTACGAGCTAGGAGCTGAGCGAGAGCGAGCGAGCGAGCGAGCGCGGGAGCGAGCGGAGAGCGAGCGACGGCGAGCGAGCAGCGGCAGAGAGCAGCGGCGAGCAGCGAGCTGAGCGAGCGAGCGAGCGAGGAGCGAGCGAGGAGCAGCAGAGGCGGCGAGCGAGCGAGCGAGCGATGCGAGCGGAGCGAGCGAGCGTGCGGCGAGCGGAGCTGAGCGAGCTAGCGGAGCGAGCGAGCGATGCGAGCGACGAGGCGCGACGCGAGCGAGCGATGAGCGGAGAGCGTAGCGACGAGCGAGAGCAGCAGCGAGCGAGCGGACGATCGACGGAGCGAGCGAGCGCAGCGACGAGCGGGAGCGAGCGACGGCGAGGCGAGCGGAGCGAGCGAGCGAGCGCGAGCGAGAGCGAGCGGGAGCAGGAGCGAGCGAGCGACGGCGAGCGAGCTAGCAGCGACGACGACGACGCGCGAGCGAGCGTAGCGGCTAGGCGGCGAGCGAGCGAGATCGGCTAGGAGCGAGCGAGCGACGAGAGCGACGCGATGAGCGAGGCGAGCGAGCGAGCTGTAGCGAGCGGAGCAGATGCTGATAGCGTAGCGCGAGCGTCAGCAGCGAGCGAGCAGCGGCAGCGATGGATCGAGCGCACGATTTTTAGTATCCATCGTTCTACTCATTGCGAGACTTATGCAGCGAGCTGTATAGCGATTATGCGGCTAGTCGAGCGAGTGTATCGTGTGCTGATCGCTCCGAGCGCTATGGGCGAAAGCGGGCGAGAGCGACGCGAGCGAGCGAGCGAGCGACGAGGCGAGCGAGCGAGTCGAGCGAGCGACGGCGGAGAGCGCAGCGAGGGCGACGAGCGAGCTAGAAGGCGAGCGAGCTAGCGAGTCGAGCGAGCGAGCTGAGCGGAGAGCGAGCGAGCGAGCGACTCACGTCTACTACATATCATTTATCATATTATTCGCTTTTTATATTATCAGCGTACGACTGTATTCTTGACTACATCTGCTATTCGTACTAACCGCATGACTATCTATCTCAGCACGACTTCTTTATGATTTGTTTCACGAGGTCGAGCTAGCGTCTCTATCTACTAGCTGAGCGACAGATACGGAGCTGTACTATCAAGATCGTATCTAGCAGCGAGCTGAGTCTATCGACGAGCGCCTGCACTATCGAATGAGCTATCTAATCGTCGAGATTGTCGATGCGAGCGTAGCTAGGCGATGAGCGAGCGATGCGAGTCTGGCGAAGCGAGGATGCCGTGATCTATCTATCGATCGATCTCGATATCTATGACTCGTATATGCAATCTCGCTATTCTATATATCTATCCTGCTATCTATATTCTATCGAATCGATCATGCTATCTATTCTATCTATCTGATCTCTGCAGCTATCCTATCTACCGGAGCGAGGAGCGAGCGAGCGAGGAGGAGCGCGGCGAGCGAGCGAGGAGAGGCGCGGAGCAGAGAGCGAGGAAGCGAGAGAGCGAGCGAGGAGCGAGCGAGCTGTGCGATCGAGCGAGGCGAGCGAGCGAGCGACGCGAGCGAGCGAGCGATGCTAGCAGAGCAGGCGAGCGAGCGAGCGAGCAGGATGCGAGCGAGCAGTGAGCGAGAGGCGAGCAGCGAGCGAGCAGAGGAGCGAGCGCGGCGAGCGAGCGAGGAGCGACGCGGAGCAGCGAGCGAGCGAGGAGCGAGCGAGGCGAGCGAGCACAGCGGAGGAGCAGGAGGAAGCGAGCGAGCTGAGCGAGCGAGAGGCGAGAGAGCGAGCGTCGAGCGAGCGGCACGACGTACGAGGAGCGAGCGAGCGAGGAGCGAGCGACGAGGAGCGAGGGTCAGCGGATGCGACGAGCGAGGAGCGAGCGAGCGAGCGAGTCGAGCGTAGCGAGCTCGAGCGAGCGAGCGAGAGCGGAGCGAGCGAGCGAGTGAGCGAGCGAGGAGAGAGCGAGCGAGCGAGAGCGGAGGAGCGAGCGAGCAGCGAGCCGAGCGAGCGAGCGAGCGAGCGAGCGATGCGAGACAGAGGCGAGGCGAGCGAGCGAGCGACGAGGAGCGAGCAGCGAGACGGCTAGCAGCGACGAGCGAGCGAGGGCGAGCGAGGGGAGCGGAGCGAGCGAGGCGACGCGAGCGAGCGACGGCGAGCGAGCGAGCGGAGCGAGCGACGGCGAGGAGGAGGGAGCGGAGCGAGCGCGAGCGAGCGGCGAGAGCGAGAGAGCCGAGCGACGAGCGAGCGGGAGCGACCGCGAGCGAGCGAGCGAGAGCGAGGAGTCGAGACGAGCGAGGAGCGAGGCGAGCGAGCGAGCGACGAGCGGAGACAGCGAGCGAGCGAGCGACAGCGAGCAGAGACGGAGCGAGCGAGCGAGCAGAGAGCGAGCGAGGGCGAGGAGCGAGGCGCGAGCGAGCGATGGGAGCTGAGCGAGCGAGGAGCGAGCGAGCGAGCGATGCGCGGCGAGCGAGCGAGCGAGCGATGAGGGGCGAGCGAGCGAGCGAGCGAGCGAGCGAGAGAGCGAGCGAGCGAGAGGCGAGCGAGCGAGCGGAGCGAGCGAGCAGATGAGCGAGCGAAGGCGGCGAGCGAGCGAGGAGCGGAGGCGAGGAGCGAGCGATACGGAGCGAGCGACCGGCGAGCGAGCGAGCGAGGAGCGAGCTGGATCGAGCTGAGAGCGAGCGGGAGCGAGGAGAGTGGGAGGTAGCGAGCGCGGGTCAGTCATTCTCTTTTTTTCTATCTATCATCTCCTATCTATCTTCTATCTATCGATCTATTATCTATTATCTATCTATCTATCTATCTATCTACTTATATATCTATCGATCTATTCATCTATCTATCTATATATCTATCTATCTTATCTAACTCTGCGATCGATCTATCTATTCTATCTATCTATCTATCTATCATCTATCATCTATCTATCTATCTATCTATCTATCTATCATCTATCATCATCTATCTATCTATCTAATCTATCTATCTATCTATACTTGTATCTATCTATATCATCTATTAATATCATCTATTACTATCTATTATCTATTATCTCTGTATCTGATCTATCTATCTATCTATCTATCTATCTAATCTATCTATCTATCTATCTATCTATCATCTATCATCTATCTATCTCTGCTATCTATCTATCTATTTAATCTATCTATCTATCTATCTATCTACTACTATATATCTATCTCTGCTATCTATCTCTCTATCTATCTATCGAATCTATCTATCTATCATCTATCTATCTATCTATCATCTACTATCTATGATCTACTATCTATCTACTATCTACTCTGCGATCTATCTATATATCTATCTATCTATCTATCTATCTATCTATGCTATCTATCGTATAGCTATCTATCTATCGATCTATCTATCTATCTATCATACACGATATATCATCTATCTATCATCTCTGCTATTTTCAGATAGCGATCTCTGCATCTCTGATCTAGCTAGCTATCTTCTATGCGATCTATGCGCGAGCGCGCAGTCTATTTAGCGAGCAGGAGCGATCAGCGAGCGTAGCGAAGCGAGCGGAGCGAGCGAGCGAGCGAGCGATAGCGAAGCGAGCGAGCGAGCAGCTGAGCTGAGCGAAGCGAACGAGCGAGCGAGCGAGCGAGCGAGCGAGGAGCGAAGCGAGCAGAGCGAGTCTGAGCCGACGGGAGGAGCGAGCGGGAGCGAGCGGAGCGAGTAGCGAGCAGGAGCGAGCGAGCGGCGAGCGAGGCGCAGGAGCTGAGGAGCGATGCGAGCGAGCGAGGAGAGGGAGCGAGCGAGCGAGCAGCGAGGAGCAGCGAGCGAGCGAGGCGAGAGAGCGAGCGAGTCGAGCGAGCGAGCGAGCGAGGAGGCAGCGGAGCAGCGATCGCCGACAGCGAGCGAGCGATGGAGGAGCGATCGAGCGAGCGAGCAGGCCGAGCGGTAGTGAGAGTGCTAGGCGAGCGAGCGAGGCGATGCACGGAGGGCGGGAGCGGAGCGAGCGAGCCGAGCGAGCGAGAGCCGAGCGAGCGAGAGCGAGCGAGCGAGAGCGAGCGAGCGAGCGAGCGAGGAGGAAGCGACGAGCGAGCGAGCTGTGAGCGAGCGAGCGAGCGAGGAGGAGCGAGCGAGCGAGCGAGCAGCTAGCGAGGTAGCAGCTAGCGAGAGCGAGCAGCGAGCTAGCCGAGTGCGAGCGAGCGAGGCAGGAGGCGAGCGAGCGAGCGAGCAGCGAGCGAGCGAGCGAGAGCGCGAGCGAGCGAGCGAGGAGCGAGCGAGAGCGAGCGAGACGAGCGAGAGCAGCGAGGAGGAGCACAGCGAGCGAGCAGCGAGCGAGAGCGAGGAGCGAGCGAGCGGCGAGCGAGCGAGCGAGTCGAGCGAGCGAGCGAGAGCGAGCGAGCGAGGCGGCAGCGAGCGAGCGGAGCGAGCGAGGAGCGAGGGACGAGCAGCGGAGCGAGCGGGGGGGGGCGGGCAGCGAGCAGCGAGCGAGCGAGGAGGAGCGAGCGAGCGAAGCGAGAGCGAGCGAGCGGCGAGCGAGGAGCGAGCGAGGAGAGGGGAGGGCGAGCGAGCGAGCGAGCGAGGAGCGAGCGAGCGAAGCGAGAGCGAGCGAGCGGAGGCGAGCGAGCGCTAGGGCGAGAGCGAGCAGAGCGAGCGAGCGAGGAGCGAGCGAGCGAGCGAGCAGAGCGAGCGTAGCGAGCAGGGCGAGCGAGGAGCGCGAGCGAGCGAGGAGCGAGCGAGGAGGAGCGAGCGAGCGATGGGCGAGTAGATAGCGAGCGAGCGAGCGAGGGAGCGGAGCGCGTAGATGCGAGCGAGCGAGCGAGCAGCAGCGAGCGAGCGAGCGAGAGAGCGAGCGAGCGAGCGAGCGAGCGGTAGCGAGATGCGAGCGAGTGAGGGTCACGCGAGCGAGCGAGCGAGCGAGCGGAGCGAGCGAGCGAGCTGAGGCGCAGGAGCGAGCGATGCGAGGCGGAGCGAGCGAGCGAGCGAGTATCTATCGATCATCGTATGATCTATCTATCTATCTATCGATCATCTCTGCTATATATCTATCTATCTATCTATCTTCTATCTAGTCTATTCTATCGTATCGCTGATATCTATCTATAGATCTATCTATCTATATATCTAATATCTCTATCTATTCTATTATTCTTGCTACTATCTATCTATCTATATATCTATCTATCTATACTCTACTACTAATCTATCATCTATCTACTCATCTTATTTATCATTATCTATCTATTATTATCTATATCTATCTATCTCTTGGCTATCTATCATCTATCGATCTATGATCTATTCTATCTATCTATCTAGGATTGCCAATTGTCTGCTGTTAAACAGAAGCGAGTTGGAAATTCCTCAGCCCCTCCTCCTTCCTGCACAGCACTCTGCATCGGTTACAATGGTGTGACCCGCCCACAATGTGATGGTGGAGGACCCTGCCAGGGAGGGAGGGATTGTAAATGGTGAGTAGAATGAGCTGTGTTGGGGATTTCAGTATGTGCTCTCTCCTTGTCTGCCACACTCTCCACTGGCAGGAGTTTAAATCTCCCGCTCTCCCTGCTTGTACACGATGTGCACTGGTAGAGGGCGGGAAGGGGGGCAGTCAGCATTAGCTGAGTGGGGACACTTAGCAAATGCCACGGATTTTTAACATAGATAAGCCACTGCCTGGAGGGAAAACTGTAGCAGCCAAAGAATAGAATGCACCCCAAGTTGGCAAAAGAGGTAAATGCAGGGCACCAAAAGGACACAGGGACGACCCTTGCATTTTATTATATATGATTATATTATTTCTACCTTCCCTATGTATCTGTATGTTACCACCTAACTAGATGTAAGCTCATGGGACAGGGACCTCTATCCAATGTTACATGGACATTCACTTGTATACTATTAATGTACAATATTATTATATTTATATTATTTTCTACCTCCCTATGTATCTTATGTTACCCACCAACTAGATGTAAGCTCTATGGGACAGGGATCTTTCTAATGTTACACGGTACATTCACTTGTATACTTATTAATGTACAATATTATTATATATTATAATTATTCTACCTTTCCTTGTATCTGTATGTTACCCCACCCTAACTAGTTGTAAGCTCTATGGGACAGGGACCCTCTTTCCTAATTGTTACAGTACATTCATGTATACTTATTAATGTACAATATTATTATATATTTATATTATTTCTACCTTCCCTATGTATCGTATGTTACCCACCTAACTAGATTGTAAGCTATATGGGACAGGGATCTCTTTCCTAATGTTACACGGTACATTCACTTGTATACTTATAATGTACAATATTATTATATTTTATTTGTCTACCTTCCTATGTATCTGTATGTTACCCCATAACTGATGTAAGCTCTATGGACAGGGACCTCTTTTCCTAATATTACAGGTACATTCACTTGTATACTTATTATATGTACAACTATTATTATTATTTATATTATTTCTACCTTCCCTATGGATCTGTATGTTACCACTAACTAGATTGTAAGCTCTATGGGACAAGGGACTCTTTCCTAATGTTACATGGTACATTCACTTGATACTTATTAATTACAATATTATAATATTATATTATTTCTACCTTCCCTATGTATTGTATGTTACCCCACCTAACAGATGTAAGCTCTATGGGACAGGGACCCTCTTCTAATATTACATGGTACATTCACTTGTATACTTATTATGTACATATAGTAATAGTTATATGATTTTTTCCTTCCTGTATGTATCTGTTATGTACCCACCTAACTAGATTGTAAGGCTCTATGGGACAGGACTCTTTCCTAGTTACATGGTACATTCACTTGTATACTTATTATGTGTACAATATTATTATATATTTATATTATTTTTAACCTTCCCTGATGTATCTGTATGTTACCCACCTACTAGATTGTAAGCTCTATGGGACAGGGTATCTCTTTCCTAATGTTACATGGTACATTCACTTGTATTACTTATAATGTACAATATATTTATATTGTATATTATTCTACTTCCCTATGTATCTGTATGTTACCCACCTAACTAGATTGTAAGCTCTAGGGGACGGGATCTCTTTCCCATGTACATGGTACATACTTGTATACTTATTAATGTACAATATTATTATTATATTTAGATTATTCTCTTCCCTGTGTATCTGTATGTTACCCACCTAAACTAGATGTAAGCTCCTATGGGACAGGGATCTCTTTCCTAATATTACATGGTACATTCACGTGATACTATTAATGTACAACTATTATTTCTATTTTAATTATTTCTACCTTCCCTTGTATCTGTGATGTTACCCACCTAAACTAGTGTAAGCTCATGGGGCAGGGATCTCTTTCCTAAGGTTACATGGTACATGTCCTTGTATCTTATTAATTACAATATTATTATATATTTATATATTTCTACCTTCCCTATGTATCTGTATGTTACCCACCTAACTAGATTGTAAGCTCTATGGGACAGGGATCTCTTTTCCTAATGTTACATGGTTCATTCACTTGTATACTTATTAATGTACAATATTATTATATATTATATTATTCTACCTTCCCTGTATCTGTAGGTTACCCACCTAACTAGATTAAGCTCTATGGGACAGGGTCTCTTTCCTAATTTACATGGGTACATTCACTTGTATACTTATTAATGGTACCAATATATTATATATTTAGATTATTTCTACCTTCCCTTGTATCTGTATGTTACCCACCTAAACTAGATTGTAAGCTCTATGGGACAGGGATCTCTTTCCTAATGTTACATTGTACATTCACTTGTATACTTATATGTACATATTATTTATATTTATATTATTTCTACCTTCCTATGTATCTGTATGTTGACCCACCTAAACTAGATTGTAAGCTCTATGGGACAGGGACCTTCTTTCCTAATGTTACATGGTACATTGTACTTGTATACTTATTAATGTACAATATTATGTATATATTATATATTTTACCTTCCTATGTATCTGTAGGTTACCCACCTAACTAGATTGTAAGCTCTATGGGACAGGGACCTCTTTCCTAATTTACATGGTACATTCACTGTATACTTATAATGTACAATATTATTATATATTTATATTTTTCTACCTTCCTGTGTATCTGTATGTTACCCCCTAACTAGATTGTAAGCTCATGGGACAGGGACTCTCTTCCTAATGTTACCTGGTACATACTGTATACTTATTAATGTACAATATTATTATATATTTATTAGTTCTACCTTTCCGATGTATCTGTATGTTCCCACCTACTAGATTGTAAGCTCTATGGGACAGGGATCTCTTTCCTAATGTTACACGGTACATTCACTTGTATACTTATTAAGTACAATATTATTATATATTTATTATATTTTCACTTCCCTATGTATCTGTATGTTACCCACCAACTAGATTGTAAGCTCTATGGGACAGGACCTCTTTTCCTAATGTTAACATGGTACATTCACTTGTATACTGATTATGAATGTACAATATTATTATATATTTATATATTTCTACCTTCCTATGTATCTGTAGGTACCCACCTAAATAGATTGTAAGCTCTATGGGACAGGGATCCTCTTTCCTAATGTTAACTGGTACATTCACTTGTATACTTATTAATGTACAATATTATTATATATTTAATATTTCTACCTTCCCTATGTATCTGTATGTTACCCAACTAAACTAGATTGTAAGCTCTATGGGACAGGGATCTATTTCCGAATGTTTACACGGTACATTCACTTGATACTTTAATGTACAATATTATATATATTTATATTATTTCTAACCTTCCCTTGTTATCGTATGTTACCCACCTAACTAGTTGTAGCTCTTATGGACAGGATCTCTTTCCTAATGTTACACGGTGTACATTAACTTTGTATACTTATTAAGTACAATATTATTATAATTTATATTATTTCCCTTCCCTATGTATCTGATGTTACCCACCTAACTACATTGTAAGAGTCTATGGGACAGGGACCTCTTTCCAATGTTACACGGTACATTCACTGTATACTTATTAATGTACAATATTTATATATTTATATTATTTCTACCTTCCCTTGTATCTGTATGGTACACACCTAACTAGATTGTAAGCTCTATGGGACAGGGACCATCTTTCCTAATGTTACACGGTACATTCACTTGTATACTTATTATGTACAATATTATTATATATTTATATTATTTATACCTTCCCTATGTATCTGTATGTACCACCTAACTAATTGTAAGTCTATGGGACAGGGACCTCTTTCCTAATGTACACGGACATTCACTTGTTATACTTATTAATGTACAATATTTTATCTAATATTTATATTATTCTCTACTTCCCTATGTATTCTGTATGTTACCACCTAATAGATTGTAAGCTCTATGGGACAGGGGACCTCTTTCCTTAATGTTACACGGTACATTCACGTGATAATTATTATGTTACAATATTATTAATATTTATATTATTTCTACCTTCCCTAGTATTGTATGTTACCCACTAACTAGATTTAAAGCTCTATGGGACAGGGACTCTTTCCTAATGTTACAGGGGTACATTCACTTGTATACTTATAATGTACAATATTATTATATATTTATATTTATTTCTACCTTCCCTATGTATCTGTATGTTACCCACCTAACTAGATGTAAGCTCTGCTGGACAGGGACCTCTTTCCTAATGTTACATGGTACATTCATGTTACTGATTAATGTACAATATTATTATATATTTAGATTATTTCTATACCTTCCTATGTATCTGTATGTTACCCCCTAACAGATGTAAGCTCTATGGGACAGGGATCCTTTTCCTAATGTTACATGGTACATTCACTTGTCATACTATTAATGTACAATATTGATTATATTTAATTATTTCTACCTTCCCTGATGTATCTGTATGTTACCCACCTAACTAGATTGTAAGCTCTATGGGACAGGGACTCTTTCCTAATGTTACTGTACATCACTTGTATACTTATTAAGTACAAATATTTATATATTTATATTATTTTACCTTCCCTTGTATCTGTATGTTACCCACCAACTAGATGTGTAAGCTTATGGGACAGGGATCTCTTTCCTAATGTTACACGGGTACATTCACTTGTATACTTATTAATGTACAATATTATTATATTTATATTTCTTCCCTTCCTATGTATCTGTATGTTACCCACCTAAACTACGATTGTAAGCTCTATGGGACAGGGATCTATTCCTATGTTAAGGTTACATTCACTGGTATATTATTAATGTACCAATATTATGTATATATTTATATTATTCTACCTTCCTATTATTGTAGTGTACCCCACCTAACTAGATTGTAAGCTCTATGGGACAGGGACCTCTTCCTAATGTTACACGGTACATTCACTTGTATACTTATAATGTACAATATTATTATATATTTATATTATTTCTCCCTTCCCTATGATCGTATGTACCCACCATAACTAGCATTGTAGCTCATGGGACAGGGACCTCTTTCCTAATGTTACACGGTACATCACTGTATACTTATTAATGTACAATATTATTATATATTATATATTATCTACCTTCCCTATATATCGTATGTTACCCACCTAACTAGATTGTAAGCTTATGGGGACAGGGCACCTCTTCCAATGTTACCGGTAAGTCACTTGTATACTATTAATGGACAAATTATTAATATTTATTATTATTATACCTTTCCTATGTATCGTAATGTTACCCACCTAACTAGATGTAAGCTCTATGGGACAGGGACCTCTTTCTAATGTTACACCGGTACATTCACTTGTATACTTATTAATGTACAATATATTATATATTTATATTATTTCTACCTTCTCTATGTTTGTATGTTACCCTCCTAACTAGGATTGTAAGCTCATGGGACAGGGAACTCTTTCCTAATGTTACATGGTACGTCACTTGTATACTTATTAATGTACAATATATTATATATTTAATTATTTCACCTTCCACTATGTATCTGTATGTTACCCACCTTACTAGATGAAGCTCTATGGGACAGGGACCTTTCCTAAGTGTTTAAACGGGTACATTCACTTGATTACTTATAATGTTACAATATTATTAATAATTTATATTATTTCTACCCCCTATGTATCTGTATGTTACCACCTAACTAGATTGTAAGCTCTATGGGACAGGGACCTCTTTCCTAATGTTAATGGTAATTCACTTGTATATGATTAATGTACAATATCATTATATATTATGATTATTTCTACCTTCCCTATGATCTGTATGTTACCCCAACCTAACTAGATTGTAAGCTCTATGGGACAGGGAATCTCTTTCCTAATGTACATGGTACATTCACTTGTATACTTATTAATGTACAATATTATTATATATTTATATTATTTCTACCCTTCCCTGTGTATCATGTATGTTACCCACCTAACTAGATTGTAAGCTCTATGGGACAGGGATCTATTTCCTAATGTTACACGGTACATTCACTTGTATATATTAAGTACAATATTATTTTATATTTATATTATTTCTACCTTCCCTGTGTATCTGTATGTTACCCACCAACTAGTTGTAAGCTCTATGGGACAGGACTCTCTTCCTAATGTGTACACGGTACATTCACTTGTATACTTATTAATGTACAATTATTATTATATATTATATATTTCTACCTCCACTATGTATCTGTATGGTACCCACTAACTACATTGTAAGCTCTATGGGGACAGGGACCTCTTTCCTAATGTTACAGGTACATTCACTTGTATACTTATTAATGTACAATATTATTATATATTTATATATTTCTACCTTCCCTATGTGATCTGTAAGTTACCCACCTAACTAGATTGTAAGCTTATGGGACAAGGGACCTCTTCCTAATGTTACACGGGTACATTCACTTGTATACTTATTAAGTACAATATTATTATATATTATATATTTTCTACCTTCCTATATCTGTATGTTACCCACTAACTAGATGGGTAAGCTCTATGGGACGGACTCTTCCTAATGTTACATGGACATTGACTTGTAGGCTTATTAATGTACAATATTATTAGATATTTATATTTATTTCTACCTTCCTGTATCTGTATGTTACACCACCTAACTAGATTGTAAGCTCTATGGGACAGGGACCTCTTTCCTAATGTTACATGGTACATTCACTTAGTATACTTATTAATGTACAATATTATATATTTATATTAATTTCTACCTTCCCTATGTATCTGGATGTTACCCACCTAACTAGATTGTAAGCTCTATGGGACAGGGACCTCTTTCCTAATGTTACATGGTACATTCACGTATACTTATAAGTACAATATTATTTTATCTATATTATTTCTACCTTCCTAGTATCTGTATGTTTACCCACCTAACTAGATTGTAAGCTCTGGGGACAGGGACCACTTTCCTAATGTTACATGCGTACATTGACTTGTAGGCTTATTAATCACAATTTATTTTATATATTATATTATTTCTACCTTCCCTGTATCTGTATGCTTTACCAACCTAACTAGATTGTAAGCTCTATGGGACAGGGAACCTCTTTCCTAATGTTATAGGTACATTCACTTGTATCACTTATTAATGTCACATATTATTATATTTCTATTTTCTTACCTGTCCTATGTATCTGTATGTTTACCACACCTAACTAGATTGTAAGCTCTATGGGACAGGGACCTTTCCTAATGTTACACGGTCATTCACTGTGTATACTTATTAATGTACAATATTATTGTATATTTATATTTTCTTACCTTTCCCTATGTTATTGTATGTTACCCACCTAACCAGATTGTAAGCTATATGGGACAGGGATCTCTATCCTAATGTTACACCGGTACATCATTGTATACTTATTTAAGTGACAATATTATTGTATATTTATATTATTTCTACCTTCCCTATGATCTGTATGTTCCCACCCCCTAACTAGATTGTAAGCTCTATGGAAGGGATCTCTAGTCCTAAGTTACATGGTACATTCACCTTGTATAGTATTAATGTACAATATTATTATATATTATATTTATTTTACCTTCATGTTATCATGTATGTTACCCACCTAACAGATTGAAGCTCTATGGGACAGGGACTCTTATCCTAATGTACACTGGTACATTCACTGTGTATACTATTAATGTTACAATATTATTATTAATTAATTATTTCTACCTTCCCTGTGTATCTGTATGTACCCACCTAAATAGATTGTAAGCTCTATGGGACAGGGACCTCTTTCCTAATGTTACATGGTACATTTTTCACTTGTATACTTATTAATGTCAATATTATTATATATTTATATATTTCACCTCCCTAGTATCTGTATGTTACACCCACTAACTAGATTGTAAGCTCTATGGGACAGGGACCTCTTTCCTAATGTTACATGGTACATTCATTGTATACTTATAATGTACAATATTATTATATATTTAAGATTTCTACCTTTCCTATGATCTGTATGTTACCCACCTTACTAGATTGTAAGCTTATGGGACAGGGACTCTTTCCTAAGGTTACACGGTACATTCACTTGTATTTTACTATTAATGTACAATATTATTAATATATCTATTTATTTCACCTTCCTCTATGTATCTGTATGTTACACCACCTACTAGTGTAAGCTTATGGGACAGGGACCTCTTTCCTAATGTACATGGTACATTCACTTGGTTAACTTATTAATGTACAATATTATTATATATTTATATTATTTCTACCTTCCCTATGTATCTGTATGTTACCACCATTATAGATTGTAAGCTCTATGGGACAGGGATCTCTTCCTAATGGTTACATGGTACATTACTTGATACTATTAATGTACATATTATTATATATTTATATTTATTCTACCTTCCTATGTACTGTATGTTACCACCTAACTAGATTGTAATCTCTATGGGGACAGGGACCCTTTCCTAATGTTACAGGTACTTCACTTGTATACTTATAATGTACAATATTATATAGATTATATTATTTCTACCTTCCCTATGTATCTGTATGTTACCCACCTAACTAGATTGTAAGCTCTATGGGACAGGGATCTCTTTCCTAATGTTACATGGTACATTCACTTGTTATACTTATAATGTACAATTATTATTTATATTTATATTATTTCTACCTTCCCTATGTATCTGTATGTACCCTACCTAACTAGATTGTAAGCTTTATGGGACAGGGACCTCTTTCCGGATGTACTGGATACAGTCTTGTATACTTATTAAGTACAATATTATTATATATTTATATTATTTCTACCTTTCCTATGTATCTGTATGTTACCCACCTAACTAGATGTAAGCTCTATGGGACAGGGACCTCTTTCCTAATGTTAACGGTACATTCACTTGTATACTATTAATGTACAATTATATATATTTATATTGATTTCTACCTTCTCATGTATCTGTATGTTACCCTCCTAACTAGATTGTAAGCTTATGGACAGGGACCTCTTTCCTAATGTTACCGGTACAGTCACTGTGTATACTTATAATGTACAATATATTATATATTTATATATTTCTACCTTCCTATGTATCTGTATGTTACCACCACTTATAGGTAAGCTCTATGGGACAGGGATCTCTTCCTAATGTTACACGGTACATTCACTTGTTTATACTATTGTACAATATTATTATAATTTAGATTATTTCTACCTTCCCTATGTATCTGTATGTTACCCACCTAACTAGATTGTAAGCTCTATGGGACAGGGACCTCTTTCCTAATGTTACATGGTACATTCACTTGTATACTTATTAATGTACAATATATTATATATTGATATTATTTCTACTCTCCCTATGTATCTGTATGTTACCCACCAACTACATGTAAGCTCTAGGGACAGGGACCTTTTCCTAATGTTACATGGTACATTCACTTGTATACTGATTAATGTACAATATTATTATATATTTATATTATTTACCTTCCCTATGATCGGTATGTTACCCACTAAACAATTGTAAGCTCTATGGGACAGGGACCTCTTTCCTAATGTTACATGGTACATCACTTGTATACTGATTAATGTTACAATATTATATTATTTATATTTTTCTACCTTCCTCTAGTATCTGTATGTTACCCACCTAACTAGAGTTGTAATCGCTATGGGACAGGAATCTCTTTCTACATGTACACCGGTACATCACTTGTATACTTATTAATGTACAAATATATTATATATTTATTATTTCTACTTCCTAGTATCTTATGTTACCCACCCCTAACTGAGATTGTTAAGCTCTATGGGACAGGGATCTCTTTCTAAGTTACATAGTTAATCACTAGATAATCTATTAATGTACAATATTATTTATATATTTATATTATTCACCTTCCCTATGTATCTGTATGTATTACCCACCTAACGAGATTGTAGCTTTGATGGGACAGGGAACCTCTTTCCGAATGTAGTACCTGGTACAGTCACTTGGGAATTATAAGTACAATTATTGATTATTATAATTTATTTCACCTTCTTCCTAGTTATCGTATGTTACCACACTAAATAGATGTAGCTACTATGGGACAGGGACCTCTTGTCCTAATGGTTACACAGGTACATTCACTTGTAGTACTTATGAATGTACACATATATTATTATATTATTATTTTCTACTTACCTATGTGATCTGGTAGTTACCTCCTAACTAGATTGTGAAGGCTACTATGGGACAGGGGTAAACCTCCGAAATCCCAACCACCTCTTTTAACGTGAGTACCAGTGCACTTGTAGTACTTATTTAATGTACAATATTATTATATATTATATATTATTTACCTTTCCTTATGTATCTGTAGGTTCCACCTAACTAGATTGTAAGCTCTATGGGACAGGGACCCTTTCCTAATTGTTACATTGTACATTCACTTGTATACTTCATAATGTACAATATTTTTAGTATTTATATTATTCTACCTTCCCTGTGTGATTAGTGGTTACCCACCTAACTAGATTGTAGCTCTATGGGAAGGGAACAACTCGTTCTAATGTTACTGGTACATTCACTTGTATACTTATGTATGTACAATATTATTATATATTTATATCTTTCTACCTTCCCTATGGATCCCTGTATGTTACCCACCTAACTAGATTGTAAGCTCTATGGGACAGGGATCTCTTTCCTAATGTTACACGGTACATTCACTTGTATACTTATTAATGTACAATATTATTATATATTTATATTATTATATATATTCTAAGATATATATATATAAGCTTGATAAAGGCCATTAAACCAAGGCAGAAACGTTGCTAAACTTTTTTTTGCACTATGCACTATTTTTGAAATAAAACTTGTGAACAAGACCTGTGGAGCGTTGGTTACTACCTGTTTTTTCATTATATATAAATATATATAATATAATACAAAAATGTTGGCGGCACTCCGTAGCAATAGAGATAACAGTGGGTGCGAGGTAAATTTACCTGTGATTCAAGGTTTGTAGTTTACGTGATTGTCTGTCCGTGTGGTCTCTTCTATGTGGGGGAGACCACACAGAAAGCCAAGTCACGTGTTTCACAACATAACTCCTCAGTGACCCAAAAACTGGTGAATTTGCCTTTTGCGAGGCATTTTGTAGAAAAGGGACACGGAGGGAGGGACATGAAGTTTATGGTATTGGAGAGTGTTCCCTTAAACTTTCAGGGTGATAGGGAAACCAGACTTAAATGTCGTGAAACCTGGTGGATTAAGGAATTGAAAACATTGGCCCCTAGTGGGTTAAATAAAGATTACAATCTGTATTTATTTCTTTAACCAGCATGGATATATATACAGTGTACGCCTTCCAATGATTGTATGTTATCTGTATTCTCACCAGTTGGGGGAGTATAGGGAGAGGTTGATGCTTAAAGTCGCTTAGAACTTGGGACTCCTCACTAGGGTTAACTGTCTCTATTGTAACAGAAACACTGGGTCACTTCCTGTCCACATACTATATAATGTTGAAAATGCATGTTAATGTACAGTCACATGTTACTTGAGAAAGGGCGCTGTGACGCCCGAAACGTCGCTTGTTGTTGGACATGTGACAAGATTCAATAAAGACAAACGTGTTATATATGGAGGAGTGCTGCTTCGTTTCTTTGTACTATATATATATATATATATATATATATATATAAAAAATAGCAATGGTGTGCACTCAGTGTTCCTTCTCTCTAATTTGCCTGGAGCTGCCGGTTTAAAATTCCCAATATACAGCAAATAATGTAGATAGAGACCAGCGCTCCACAGGTCTTGTAAATGAGTTTTTTTATTAACTTTGAACAAGTGCAAGGTGCAAAAAAATAGCAACGTTTCGGCCCTGGTTCAATGGCCTTTATCAAGCTTGATTCAAAGGCCATTGAACCAGGGCCGAAACGTTGCTATTTTTTTGCACTTGCACTTGTTCAAAGTTAATAAAAAACTCATTTACAAGGCTGTGGAGCGCTGGTCTCTATCTACATTATTTGCTATATATATATATATATATATATATTATATATATTACACAAAAGTCTCCAGCACTCAACTATACATATAAACATAATTAATTAGATATCATGATCAAACATATATGCAAGCAACGAAGGGTGATCACCTGCACTAAAGTTAAAATGGATACGTTTAGTTACATAGTTTGTACAAACTTGCGTCAGCTGATGCGCCAATATATATATATATATATTTTAAGCCTAATGCAGCTAGTCTACAGTGGCAGGTTCTGTAGCTGGCAGGTAGAACTGCCTATGAGAGGGGGTGACAGAAAAAAGTTACTCCTACAAGCAGAATTAACGTAGATTGAAAGACTATGTACTATGGTACGGTTTGGTTTGAACGACGCATACAGCATTAAATGTTTTCTATGATGATTATCAGGTACACGACTTTCATTTTTTACAGATGGAGAATTGTAAAATGTGATTCTGTGTCAGGATAGCAGGTAGGTGAAGAATAAAACCTGCATCCTGGAAATGTTATGTAACTGATACTATGTGACAGACTGCTCCATTAGTTTCCATACAATGTATCAATATGTGTCTTGGCCACTAGATGGAGCTTGACATATGTGTTTGTTTCATCCTATAAAAGGAAGGGGATGGGTTCAGTGTGGGATAATTACACCTGATGAAGAACCGCGAAGGTTTGAAACAAGTTGTGCTTCACTATGACTGAATAAAAAGAATTTAACACTTCAGCTACAGTGGCTCTCTTGTGTACTTTGAACTTTTGCTATTGTATTATCTGGATGAAGGTGGAATCCAGCACACAATTTGATTGAGATATTATACAGAGAATCCACAGCTCAAGGTACATTGGTTCTTTGTATCCAGAATGTTACAGATATACCATGACCTGGATAGATGAACATACACAAGCAATTTTACTTAGAGGAATAGGTCACTCAAAAAGTAAACTATTTCTTTGATATATTGACCTTAACCTCCCGGTCTTCAATCAATACATTAAAGGAATAATTCACTTTTTGAATGAACTATTCCTTATGCATTGCATATTGTCACAACCAATGACTAAGCTCCACAGAGCCCGTGGCACCCTGGGTAAGACCCTACAAATATTAACCAAAAGAAAGATGAAGGATGTCAAGTGTTGTTAACAAATTTTTTTGCTGTTCTGTTTTGTACAAAACATTTTCCACATTCCTTACAAGTGTAGGGTTTTTCTCCAGTGTGAATTTTCTGGTGGACTTTAACAGATTCAGTACTGCTTTTCCCCTGTATGTACGTTCTCATGTTTGTTTAAAACATCTTCGCACTGAAAACAAGACTATGTGTTTTCTCCCGTGTGTATTTTCTGATGTCCCATGAGGTTTCCACGTTGTGTAAAACATTTCCCACATTCACAACAGGAATATGGTTTTTTCCCCTGTGTGAATTCTCTGATGTTCGGCGAGTCTGGAAGGTTTCGTAAAATATTTTCCACATTCGGAGCAAGAAACTACACTTATTTCACTGTAAATTCTCTAATGATTTGCAAGATCTAGCTGAGAAGTTAAGGTTTTCTCACATTTAAAACAAGAGAACAGTTTATTTTCTGCATGACTCCTCTGATGTGCAGAAAATACCAAAAGTGACATTTACCACACTGAGAGCAAATGTAGGGTTCCACCGAGTGAACTTTCTGATGGGCAGCAAGGGATGAGCTATTTTGAAAGTGTTTTCAACACTCGGAACAGGTAAATGGTTTCCCTCCTGTGTGGCTGCTCTTGTGGTTAACAAAATGTGCATGATTTGTTAAACATTTCCCACATTCAGAGCAAGTGTATGTTTCCCCCCCCAGAATGAATCCTCTGAAGTTTATTAAGGGCAAAACTTCCAGAAATGCATTTCCCATATTTTGAACAGGCAAATCTTTTTTTGTAATGAATTAATCCTCTGACCGGAAAGAGGTTTCCCTCCTGCATGAACTCTATGATGTTGAGAAAGGTGTGAGAGCCATTAAAAACATTTCCCACATTCAGAACAAGAATATGGTTTCTCTCCTGTGTGAGTTCTAGCATGTTTGCTAATGTCATTATAAATTTTAATTTTAAAAGCGCACACATCGTCCCCAATTGTGCGCTGCCATCAGATTTTATAACGCACGCAATCACGATCTACGCAATCTGTGGAAGAGAAAAGCAAACACAAGTGGATGGACGCAATCAACACGACATGCGGTTTTCGCGTTACCCATAATTAAGTGTAAAAGCGGATACAACCAGACAGCAAACGTGCACAGAAATGCACAGCGCTTTTACACGTGCTCACGTCAGGGCCTCCCCCAAAAGGTTGCTAGGGGGGAGAGTGGCAGGAACTGTACAGGACACGCCTGTAATAAAGAAACGATTATACACTGTCCCTGGGTAGAATGGAAAGTAATACAAGTACTAGATACATCTGTAGAGACGCAGAGCTGTCAGCCGCAGACAACAGTAGATGAATAAAACACAGCACAGTGTAACTTGCGAGTAAGAACAATAGGTGGTCAGATCCTGCAGACACCTGGCCACTTTGCCAAGTATCGGTAACTCTATAGGGGCTGGGATGGCCATGATTCTCAGCCTGGCTGAACTTCCATAGACTTAGGGCTAAGGTCACACTAGTAGAATTGAACTCGATCCGATCATGTGTTAAAAGGTTCATGCTAGTGTTGGACAATTGGTCTGGCCACACTAGGTGTTCTGTGTGCTGCAATCCCCATTGTTTTCAGATAGCATGCTGTCCAATAGCTCACCATAGCACGGAACGCAGTATGTGCGGCCTTACTCATACTACGCTGAAAAGGCGTGTCTTACAGCCATGCATTGTGGGTTGGCTCCTCTAGCACACCTCTGTACAAATCTTAACATGATTACTGGATCAACAGTTAGGCAGGACATTAGGGTATTGCTGAGTGGGTTGAAAGGTGAAGTTCAGTGGAAATACAAAGAGCATTATATTCCCATCCCAATGACCTTAACCTGCCCCATTCAGCATTGTGTCTGTGTATAAATAAATGCAACCGAAATACTGACTTCCTGTTTGCAGGACCCCTAGTAGAGACCGTTATGGTTTTGTCCTTGACCCAGTGCCTGGGTTGATTCAGTTGCTCAGTAGAGATCTGAGCATGTGTGACCCATCCAACAGCCAATCAGTAGAAATTACTGTTAGGAACATTCCATGGATGTGGTGCATTCTGGGAAGAAGGACCGTTAGAACCTGAAATGTCAGCTCACTAATGTCAACAGCAGCGAACAGCAAAGGGAATGAAATCAACTGATTGTTCAAAATGGGAGAGAATATGTAGAATAACTAAGAAGGCTTCACACAAACTAACAATGTAACAAATATTGATCATTTCCACTGAACTGTCCCTTTAACTAGAGGGACGTATGTCTTTATTTAACCTCAAATACTGTACTATACTGTACTATACTGTACTATACTGTACTATACTGTACTATACTGTACTATACTGTACTATACTGTACTATACTGTACTATACTGTACTATACTATAATGTACTATATTATACTGTACTATACTATACTATACTGTACTATATTATACTGTACTATAATATACTACACTGTACTATACTGTACTGTGCTATACCATACTATACTGTACTATACTGTACTATACTATACAGTACTGTACTATACTGTACTATACTGTACTATACTGTACTATACTGTACTATACTGTACTAATATGTACTATATTATACTGTATCATATACTATACTATACTGTACTATATTATAATATCGGTACTATAATAAACTACACTGTACTATACTGTAACTGTCTATACCATACTATACTGTACTATACTGTACTATACATACAGTACTGTACTATAACTGTACTATACTGTACTATACTATACTGTACTATACTATACTGTTACTATATATACTGTACTATACTATACTGTACTATACATACTATACTGTATACTCATACTATACTGTACTATACTATACACTGTACTATACTACTACTGTACTATACTATACTGTACTATACTATAATACACTGTTACTATACTATACTGTACTATACTACTATTATACTATACTCTATACTGTACTATGTACTATCGACTATACTACTACTATACTGTAACTATACTATACTGTACTATACTATACTGACATGTGTACAATATCTTTGTAACTATCATACAATCTGTAGTGTACTGTCATCTATACTGTACTAATACTATGAGGCTGGACTATACCTGGTAGGGCTAAGAATGGAAAAGGGGGTAGGAAAAACAGGGGCGTGGAATAGCGTAAGACGGTACAGGACGGATCTCGTCTTAGTCGCAAGAAGGGAGTACGTCATAAGGGGGGAAGGAGACGTGGGAACGATAGAAAATGAAGGGTCCGTTATGAGGGGAAGAGGAAACGATTTCAGACGATATTTATCCTGTACTCACTATGACTCAGATAAGCGGTAATAAGGAGACTGTACTATTACTATACTGTTGTCCTGTGCTATACTATCCTTTGTACTATACCTATACTATATATACTACACTGTACTAAAATATACTGTACTATACTATACTGTTTTATACTGTACTTTACTGTACTATACTATACTGTACTAATACTGTAGCTATATTAGACTGTACTATACTATACTGTACTATATATACTGCAACACTGTATCCACTGTCCCCCCATATACTGCAACACTTTATCCACTGTCCCCCATATACTGCAACACTGTATCCATTGTCCCCCCCATATACTGCAACACTGTATCCACTGTCCCCCATATACTGCAACACTATCCACTGTTCCCCCATATACTGCAACACTGTATCCACTGCCCTTCCATATACTGCAACACTGTATCCACTGTCCCCCCCATATACTGCAACACTGTATCCACTGTCTCCCCACATAATGC